>APFE031008719.1:3259-134791 GCA_000404065.3 Pinus taeda
ATTGTAAGTTACAAAAGTACATAGTAAAGAAACACACTTTACCTAACTCTATACTAGACCAAGTTATACTTAACTATTTCCTATGTGTCGGAATATCCTAACAAAGATATTGTATAAGGGCTGAGATTTCCATTGATAATATACCTCAATGCCAAGTTCTTGATCTAGGTTGTTTAATCTTGTTAATGGTTCCCTTTACTCTATATGTTAATTTCTTTTAACTAGGGAACGAATTGGTTGGTATGGGCCCAACTAATCCAGCTCGTTACCCCTCTATTAGATAGTATAATGTGGCTTGTTTTCCTCTAGAATAAATTACCTTGATGTGTAAGTTTCTTGAGTAAGCATATTGTTCTTGTATATCTTATCAAAATGCTCTGCCATATTCTTTTAAATATCCATCTTGATTTGAAGGTATAACTTGTGTGTGACTAATAATTTATGAAATCGTCTTCCATAAACATATATTCTGGTTTGTGAGATCTGCCCACGAGGTGACTAATATCTTTTATATATGATTGGGTAAATTGAGAGACCTTTATGTGAAACTATTTCTTTGAAGTGTTGATAATTGTTGACATGAGAACTTAACACGACCTTTCTTTGAAACCCTTGAGCTATTCTAGACTTAAAATATCGAGAGACTTATGATTCTTTATGAAGATCTTGTAAAACATAGCATGAATGAAGTAACATTAAAGCCTTGAATCTTGCAGTCTCTTATAATGCTTTAAAATCATATTTAATGATTACAGTCTATGCTTTGGTGCAAGATTCAACCTTGTCTCTTCTCTTTATTTGATATTTACTTATTGCTATGATTTATGTTTTCCTAGTTTGAGAAATTGAACCATCTTGATGATGAGTATTGGTATAACCCATTCATTAAGCAACAAGAGTCTTTGATGATTTCTTTGAACTAGTGTAGAGATTGTTGCAAGTTGATTTATTATTTGATTAGCACTCTTTCAGAATGTGGTTCTTAATTGAAAGGATTTCTTTTATTTCTCGCTAGTTTTTCTTTTGAGTACAATTTCTAGATATCTGGTTGAGATATATTTTGGATAGAGCAAAGTGTGATTTTTTCATTGTTATATAAGTTCGCCAGATTTATTTACACACCAGAATGCTCTGATTGGAAGACTGTGACCTTTTGTTTTTCAAGTTCACCAGATTGATTTACACACCAAAGTGCGACACTTTACTTTTGAATGTATCAAAGAACAAAATTTTGCAATAGTACAAGAATCTATAAGCAGAATTGATATAGTGCAGTGATGGTTGGAAGACTATTGTATTTTCTTGGAAACACTCTTTTGAAATTATTAGATTAAGACCTATGTTCTTTTTGAGATCTTTCATTATTTATCTAGTTTGAAATCTCAATTTTTTTATGAATTAAAGGGTGAAGTAGCCAATGTCCAAATTGATTACTACGTTTTTTCTTTCCTTTAATAAAGTTACCAAGATTAGTGCAGAAGTCAATTGGGAGTTTATGCATTGGTTTTCAGATTGATTCAATAGTTATGGTTTTCTCTTTAAATTGTCAAGGGTAGGGCTTGTTTTCAATTGATCAATAATTAAGGTTTGCTTCCAATTGTTGATATATTGCAAGATTAGTGTTTATGGTTTCATTTTTTTAAAGACTTCTTTTGAGTGAAGGATTAGAAGAAGGGTTATCTAGTGCAAGAATCCAAAGGTGTGAGAAATTTTTCGACAGATTAGGGATTTCTTTCCTATAAGTTCTCAAAGTCCATCTCTAGCATTTCTAGTGTTGCATCTCGAAGTCCACAAACCCCAGATTGATAATTAAATGTTGGTCCATTAATATACCATATACTACACCCAACAATAGCGAGCAAACCCATTTCATAAAATATTAGTCTTTGAAACATAAGAAACAACCTCTTTGGTTGTAAAATAAGTTGGGATCACTCACCCATCCTGGTGCAACAAATGCCCAAAATATGCAAATTGCAAGAAAAAAAATAAAAAATAAAAGAAAGGGGTAAAGGCATGAGAAAGGCTTCCCACATAGAGAGGTGATGCAAGCAACTTTGTTGGGGCTATGGATGCTCACTGGAAGCGAAGAAATGCTTCAGATTTCTTGAGTGACTATGTCGAGACTGTGGATGCTCACTGGAGGTGGAGCAACACCAGAGACTCATAATAAATTTTGAACATATTTTTAGCTTGCATATTTACTACCTTGATTCCCTATTGAAACCATTAGTCTTTGATTCCTAACTTGTAAAGTGTGTTAAAAGAATTCCAATTGAAGTGACAGAGAAATTGCATCCATAATTGGGGGTGATCATTGAAACTAGTGGATCCATAAGTATAAGACAATACTTCTTAAAGATTATACTTCATTTTAAAATATGGGCTAAACAAAGATTCAAAGGTCCTACTAGTAAATTGTGTTTTCCTCCTCCATCTATTTCCTCTGAACTTTATGAAATTTCCACCTTCCATCTAAACTCCTTATTAAGACATAAAACAACCTCTACAAAGTTTAGACCACAATGAACCTACGTGTCTAGAATACCCTCATTCAATAAAAACTACTTGCTACCATGGCCCTCTACCAAATTTTGTGTAGTAAAACCTTTCAGTACACCATCTAGCCTTCCAATTACTTCCTTGTACCCATGCATAGAAATCTTCAACCATACAAAGACATTGAATAACAAGGAAACACCTCAATCCACCTAACAATTAATCTTGTTACACACAGATCCTAAATACACTTTTAATTATAACATTGTCCTTTTGTCAAAATGTATTTTCACCTTGCAACTTTTTTCCATCCATTTATATTAAAGTTTTTGAAAATATTACATTCAATCTAACACACCCCTTAATACCTACACCTCGTCTATTCTCATAATTACCTCCATTAGAAAATATATAAAAACCTTCAGTAATATTTGAAGGATAATGGACCTCCTTCAACTCTATGTCTTACAAACATCCTCCTCAACCTTCATAGCTACCTAACATCATTAATAGCTTACTTCAACCTAAAGATAGATCGTATCTACATTATTTGTTGCTAATAATAATACGAATATTTTTAATAAACTCTCTAGTTTTTTGTCTTTCTTTTTAAGTTTGTGATGTCTTTCCTAACCACTTCTTAGAAAAGTTAATATAAAAGGTTCTATTATTTTAGGTGATGATTTATTATTAGGTCAAGATTCTAATAATTTGTGTCAATAAAAAATATTAATTAATGGGAGCCAATGAGCCAATGATTTGCATATTAGAGACCACAAGAAGGCCAAAAAGAAAACTAAACTCAAATAAAAAACAAAAAAACTTGCACATAAGATGACTCAAATACATTAGAAAACTATAAACTTATCTTGAAAGATTCCCAATGGATACAAATAGTGTGAATCACGTGTTAATTCTCATAATAATTCACTGAATGTCCTCTGCTCGTTGGTGGTCAATCCCCTGGATGTTACTCGTGAATCGTGCGTTATTTGTTATTCAATGAATCCACGTTTATTATGTTTTATGGTCAATCCACTCCACGTTTGTTATTCAATGAAGTCTTGGTTGTTAAGAAAAATGGAATAATTTTTAAGATAGTGAGTGATATTGCAATTATAATGTAAAAAGAAATTATATATTAAATTTATTAGGATTTCCTTAGGATAATGGAATAGTGACTGTTAGTACAAGTTATTCTATACATTTGAGGTATTAAGTTGTTTTAGGAATATTACTTAATGATGGTTATTTACTACTTATTATGGTGCATTTAAATGTCCATTTCAATAAGCTACACAATTTTATTCTCAAGTTTTCATTTTTTACTTATTTTTTTAGACTTTTAAAATTAAACCTCATTATTTAAGAGTTATTTGTCTTTATTTATTATTTTTTTTGTTAAAAAAATTTAGATTTTTTCAAAGTATTTTATTTATTAATTTGGAAAATGTTTCTTTTAATCCTGATATAATAACATTGTGTTTTTTATTATTCAAGTATATGTTCTTTGCATTGTAAAGATTTGTCTTATTTAACTCAAGGTCATAACCAATGGCAAATTCTTTAAGAAGTGGTGCAATAGACTCCTTGCATATTCATTCGAACATTGATGAACCATACAGCTTCAAGTGATCCTTATTAAAAAAAAACTAGAAAAATACCTTTGTATGATGGTAAATCTAGCTAAAATCTATTCTCTCCAGTATGCTTGAAGATTATGCAGGGGCTAAATTTAAGCATATTTATATTTTCATCTTTTCCTCAAAGCATTGTATTGAACATACACTCAAGTTTTGTCTCATGCACAGCATTAGTGGTCTATGGTAGTGTGTACCATGCCTAGCCTTACGATTTTCTCAATTTTTTTACAAAGTTTTTCAAACTTGGTCTTATATCTTATGGATGTGATCAATGAACCTATTTCTTACCCATGCATAATAACCTCTTTCGTCTTTTTTAATATTGGTTTCATAAATGGGTCAAAAACAATTATTAGAATAGCAAATAAGAAAACAAGGCATGCCAAATGTGAAACTAGGCATTGGCCAAATCCCAAAACACCTTGGGATGAAAGAGCCTATCACATGTGTGATACTAAGAGAGTTGAAGACAAAAAACACTTTATTTTAGAATGTCCATCTTATACTCACATCTGATCTAATTTTCAAAATATTTGTCGCACTGCCAACCTTGACCTTTTAAGTGAGCAAAACTATGGTTATATGGGAAAACTTATCGCACCTTTTTTAAGCATATAAATAAAATTTTAAAGAATTCTGATTAATCTCTTACTTTCTTAAGGTTTGATGACCCATGTAGATTTTAGTGGATATTAATCATCATCATCAATTTATTTATTGTTTAATTTTTTTGTTCTTAAGGTTTGGCGGCCCATATAGATCCTAGTAGATATTAATCATCATCATCAATTTATTTGTTGATAGATTATTTTTTACTATAATTATAATATAATTGAATTTGTAAATAATCATAATATTGTTTAGAGAGTTTTCGGCGAAATCACATAAACCATCTTTTGTCGACGCGTTTCGAACCAACCAGTGTGGTTCATCGTCAGGGCAAGTTGAATAACCAATCCAGCTTCGCTTGTTAAATAGGATGTGCAGAGACTCCAACGGCTATATTGCCAACGACTAATTTTGACCTAATGACCCAAGTCAAACCACTAACATTCTTGTTTTATTTAATTTATTATTATTTTTTTAAATAAGATAAATTAGGTAAATAATATTAAAAGAATTCATTTGTTAATTTAGCTAATAGTATTGTTTATTAATAGATGAATAATATAGAATTTATTTATTATTTCTAGAAATTAGCTGAATAATATATAATTGATTTAGCTAATTTCTAGAAATAATAAATAAAAATTATATATTATTCATCTATTAATAAACAAATAAAATTAGCTAAATTAAAAAATGAATTCTTTTAATATTATTTACCTAATTTAGCTTATTTCGAAAAATAATAATAAATTAAATAAAACAAGAATGTTAGTGGTTTGACTTGGGTCATTAGGTCAAAATTAGCCGTGGCAATATAGCCGTTGGAGTCTCTGCACATCCTATTTAACAAGTGAAGCTGGATTGGTTATTCAACTTGTCCTGACGATGAACCACACTGGTTGGTTCGAAACGCGTCGACAAAAGATGGTTTATGTGATTTCGCCAAAAACTCTCTAAACATTGTTATGGATCACAGAAGTCTAAATTCCTTAATCATAATATTTATAAGAATATGTTTGAAAACTAAAATAATCATATATTGAAACAACTAGAAGAATTCTTAATCATCAACACCAAACTACATAATCCTAATAAATGAGTAAATGCCTTGAAAGCTTTTAAATATATAGGATTTTGATATTAATAAGACATTTTTGCATAATAAATGTGGGATAAATAAAACTCACTTACTAAATAACTTTTGTCTATATTAATAAATAAAAAGCCACATAACTACATATTTTAATAACATGCATTACATAAATAATTTTAATAAATCTAATAATACTTAATTGCATGTTCATTAATACCCACCAATGATGATTATAAATGTCTCACATATTATCATAATAACATTAGACACATTAACAAATTGAACTACTTTATAACATTATAATATTTTCTTACCTTCTTTCTTAAAGTTATCATCATAATCACATAAAATCACATCAACCAATGTGCCTAATGTATAACATTATAATATATTCTTACATTACCTCTTAAATTTCACAAGAAAAACAAATACAAATAGATATAAGATAATGTTATATTAACATTCTCATTTAATAACTTTTTACGTTTTCAATCGATTTTAAAAGTGTATAAATTATGTTGTTGTTGTTTGTTTTTGTTTTGTTCGGTGTGGTTTACGGACACTAGGTTCCGTCCACAGAAATATCTAGGTTGATCAACCCTGAAGGAAATCAAGCCCCTCGGTCAAACTAGCAATATCTAGGATGATCAACCCCGAAGGAAATTAAGCCTCTAGGTCAAACTAGAAATCAAGCCCCTTAGTCAAACTAGCAATATCTGGGTTGATCAACCCCGGAGGAAATCAAGCCCCTAGGTCAAACTAGCAGGGCCTAAACCCAAGGGCATTGAGGAGAATTGACCCTGTGACCTCCCGATCGGCGAGGTACTTAACAACGACGACTTGACCAATTGAGCTAACCCTTAGAGCTGTATAAATTATGCTTTTATCAAGAATAACAACTAAATCTTCTGTAAGTCACAAACACGGATAAACATTCATTTGGTGAAAACCCAATATAAATATCAATGAATCATGCAAAAACAATATCACTAATGATTAAGTCAAATTTTCTATGTCACTTTAAGACAAATCTTTATCTTATACACTATGTTAACACAATTATACTCTTAAACCTCATTTCATAAGTTACACCAATATAGATCCACTTTAATCATGAATTTAGTAATTACTGAGAAGTTATACAAGTATAGATCCACCTTAATCATGAATCTAGTAATTGTTGAGAAAGATAAAATCTTGAGGTGCAATTTTTTTAGAGTGCAAAACTAAAAAGGATTTGCACCTGGAGAGATTTAGTCCCCTTTTCTCCTCAATAGATCCGTATATATCATCATCATCATTTTCATCATTTCCTTTGGCCATTTAGATCATGTAGACTACAGAGCTTAAATTTTCATTATTGGATTTCATACAAAATTAATTGAAAAATATATGTGAAAAGGGACTAAAATGTAGAATAGTGAGACTGCTTGAAATGTTTTAAGCATAATATGTATTTTTTTTAGTTTAACAATATCCCCACCCACACATAATAATGACATTAAATATTTTATTTGTGATCCACATTGAATTTTTTTATCATTAGTTGTATATTGTAAATATCAAATATTAATTTTATATTAAAAATTAAATATATTACACATTACTTTTATTATGAAATAATTGAATTTTTTACTTTCAATTATTTTTCTTTCTATAATAAAATATTTTAATAATTTATTTTTTAAAATCTCTCCACATATATATATGAAATTTATCTGGAATAAATTAGTTAATATAAAGATTGAAATAATTTATTTAAGTGTTTTATTAAAATATTTAAAAATATATAAAATAATATACATTTTGTTCGTATTTAAAAGTAAAAATA
Organism: Pinus taeda; assembly: GCA_000404065.3. Taxonomy (NCBI): domain Eukaryota; kingdom Viridiplantae; phylum Streptophyta; class Pinopsida; order Pinales; family Pinaceae; genus Pinus; species Pinus taeda. Next base: position 10,935 of record APFE031008719.1, read on the forward strand.
AAAGGTTGAAATATTTTTATTATATCTCTTTCAAATCAACTATATATATTTATTTTTGTTATTTTTTGTTTTTTTATGATAACTGATATTGTTGTTTTTAATTTAAAGAATATTTTATTTTTATTTTAAAAGAGAAACATATCAAATAAAAAGATAAGGTTGAAATATTTTTACTATATCTCTTTCAAATAAACTATATATATTCATTTTTGTTTTTTTATTATAACCAACATTGTTTTTTTTATTTAAAAAAAAAAAAAAGAGAAACCTATCAACTCCACATCGAATATGGATAAAATCAAACATAACTCTTATACTAAAATATAAAATATGATGCAATTACGTAATTATATTTCCCACCCATTATCTTACTTATTTATTTTTTGTGAATGCAACTCCATACCCTGTGCTCTATACCCTAGCCCTTTGGGGACAATAAAAGTACAATTACACTAGCATTTGCAGCCAACGATGCAAAGGAAACACTGTAAGGCATAGTGTGTGGAAGAATATTGAAATGTGAATAGACTTATGCGGGTTTTTTTGAAAGCAAGGGTCGATGATGTCAAGTTTTAATTTGAGGAAGCCATGCCAAAAACTGTTGAAAAGGAATGCAAGTAGCTGCAAATATGCATTGAACCTGTTTAGAGACCTTTGTTTGTAGTTGGTAAAAATTGTGGAGTTAAAGGTGAAGATAAATGAAATGCGAACAACAACCGGGCAACCATATTGATTTGGAAAGGGCTACTTAAGAAATCATTATTCAAATGGGAAATTAAATTAGTATGAAGATATATTGAAAACATGTATTATATTAATTAATGTCAATTGATTTTGTCAATAGAATATGTTAAAACCCATTGACAATGAACTGGGTGTCAGGATATAAACTATCAAAATGGTATTGATCTTGAAACATCCCTTTTTAAGTTTCAAATGGAAAACACAAATAGGTGCGAGGACATAAAATATCAAAATGGTATTTGATGTTGAAACATCCTTTTTTAAGTGTGAAATGGAAAATACAAATAGTGTATTGTAACATCCTTTTTTCAAGTGTGAAACGAAAAGCACAAATAGTTGTGAGGACACAAACCATGAAACGTTATTTGATCTTGAAACATCATTTTTTAAGTTTGAAATGGAAAATACAAACAGTGAATTGTAACAAAAGAGGTTCGAGAAGGAATATAATAGCGTAAAGAACATTGTGCTTGTCATTCCATATTTGAAGTTGTATGAAAACATGGTGGATGCAGTGAAGACATGAAGAAGCAGTAATGAACCTGTAAAATGTATGTTTTGTTAGAATTAGGAATATGTAAACCAGCTGCGGAAATTTATCAGTAATACTTTGCAGGTGAGTTGTGTTAAAATGAATCTGGAACTAATGGAAATGAAGTTACCTTTGCTATGGGGATTTATATATTGTTAGTGGAAGATGCATGGTGAATAACGGCAGATTGAACACCATTTGGAGGTTAATGTGTAGCTGGACATGCATTTTTTTTTGCTTGCCAGGCTATTTGTCGTTGTGCAGGTAGGTTATTTCTGAGTCCATGTGGCTTGTTGCAAAAGAAAGAAAAGGTTAGAATGAGATGTATAGATAATATAAAGACATTCTAATATTTGCTCATTTACTGATATTGATTAAAGTTGGTTGTTGTTGAAATATATGAAAAACACGCTATGAAATAGAATGAGGTAACTAAAAGGAGGAAACCTTTTGTTGATGTCAAAGTATGGGTTGGAGCAGATTATCTGGAGGCGGCATTGAACGAAGAATGTCTTCTGCATGTTTTCTGCGAGCAATGTTTTTGTTGTCCTTCATTTTACTGTAACGATCGAAACTGAATGCGGGGTTAATCCAGAGATCTTGTAGAGAAGGCACTCTTGAAAGAGTTGTGAATGTGAGACCTTGACGGTCTGTTTTTCCAATGTCAATTGTTGCTTTTGGAAGTGTCATACCTTGAGATTTATGTATGGTTAAAGGCCAAGCCATATTCAATGGAATTTGTGCACGTCCATTTCTTTTTACTGCTTGAATAGGCAAGTGAGTGGGGTTTCTTTCATCCCAAGGAGGCCCAATGTATTTGGGAAAATCTACGACAACAAATGCTGGAATTTGTGGTAGTGCAGTTGATTTTTTGTAAAAGATGGTTACAATTTTTCCGAGGGAACCATTAACAAGTCCGGCTGAAACCCAAAGGTTGGAAGGCAACATAACTTTTTCGCCATTGCATAGCAATACAATTTGCTCAAGTTGCTCGTCTTCAAAGGAAATACTGGAATATGTGTTGTCATTTTCAGCAATGGATCTTGTGATTGGAGTGTTTAGAGATTTCATCATTTGCTTATTATGGACCATTGTTTGAGCATTTGTTGGAAACATATGCATGGAATCCTGGAATGAACATATTTCTTCTTCTGATAAAAAGGAATCTGTGCACGACATGAGTACGTTGTAGTCGTCGATTGTTGGATTTGCATCTCTAATGTTCTAGAGAATGTTCCTGAAAGTAACCTGTGCGATGTCGTCGCATTGTTGACGAAATATCATGTCTAATGTGATGACTGTGTTGAAGGTGTTCCACAGTGCACTTCCGTGGCTCGTCCCTACATATAGAGGTATGTCTTTGACGGGTGGCCACTGACCGAGATCACCAACCAATATTATGGAACAACCACTGAAAGGAGTGTTTCTTTGGTGGGCAAATGCTTCCCGAAGACGTTCATCAATATGGCTGAGAAGCTTTGGCCCATTGAAGCTCATTTCATCGATTAGTATGTATCTTATATGCCTGAGTTCTTCTTGGAATTTTGCAAGAGCATTAACTTCTAAGGGCATAAGATCCTTTAGAGGAAGGTGAAAAGCAGAATGGATTGTCGATGCTTGTATGTTGAAGGCAGCAACCCCTGTAGGGGCGAGGAGCATGATCGGCAAAGGTTCCGGGTTTGCGAGGCCTATGAGCATATCTTTGATGCAATTAATGAGGATGGATTTTCCCGTACCAGCAGTGCCTTCTATTATCATTCTGAGAGTGGGTAAATAATCCTTCCTAGCAAAATGATTAGAAATAATATTTAGAGCTTTTCTCTGCATTGGAGATAATGTAGTAAGGGTCACCAGGATATGTTGATGTGTTTGAAGAATGCGGTGGATGGAGCGGCTATTCTCAATGAATTTTATTGCATTATTTTGTAGGTCCAATGGGATAGTGGTATGATTCCAGTTATGGGTGTCATCAAAGCCACGAAGACCAAGCATGTCAAGGTCATTTATGAGAAGCTCATTTGTTGGGTGTAATTGGGAAAGTAATTCCCATTCATTTATTTCCATGGTGTCCGCTGCATTAGTTTCATTTATAGCTGAGGTATCATTTGTGACAGATTCAATATCAGATAGTGTGCGGTGTTGATGCCAAGGATTGTAGAATGGACGAAATGTTTCCCAATTTGCGGTGAATTCTGCAGCAGAATCTCCTATATCTTGTACGATATGGCAAAAAGGTTTGTATAGCATAATTTCAACCCTGTAAAAGTCAGCGTAGCAAGGTTCTGTTGTGGATGGTATGGAGGAGTAACGTGGTATGACTTGAATAATTGCTTTTGTAGGCCTTTGTTTCCATTTATTTGTTTTGCGACAAGGATCATATGACCAGGACCTTGCCAATTTAGAATGTTTGTCACTTCGCAAGCTAGGTATCCAAACAATTTTTCATGGAGAACACTTTTTTAAGAGGCAGTAGTAGAACCAAACAATGTGATTTTGTTTGTCAAAGGATTGAACTTAGTTGAAGCAGACAACGTGATTTTGTTTGTCAAAGGATCGAACTCGAGGAGAGGTAGGATTTCTAATACTGATAATCTTGTCTACGATTTTGGTTCCAATTTGGACACCGATCTGCTTAATGCTAGGGATTTCAAGAAATGGGACATCATAGATTTGCACAGCAAGATTTTTCATACCAAGGTTTTGATGGCTGCTCAAGTGATCAGATGTGAGAAGCCTAATGGCTTAGAATACAGGAAATTGAAGGGATGAAGGCTTTCGTATGGAGATCTAGAAGTGGTTTACTTCCATCTGTAGATAGGGTTGAAGTTAAATCCATGATGATCTCAAAACCTGTGCAGATGTTTAGGCCTCTCCATCAGGTCTGTGCTTACACAATGCTTTGGAACCAAACTCCATTTCTTAAAGAATGGATCATGTACCATGCTATGTAGGTGTCCAGAGGTGGTTTCTTTATGATAACAACAGTGATGAAAACATAGAAGTGGTAGCTAAACAACGTAATGCATTTTTTGATGACAAGACACCAATTTATTTTATCTATTTGATAATGGGCATTATTTTCTGAATGGGTTAATACACACCATCGCATTGACTTAATTGTATCTGGTTTGAATCAATTATGGGCAAAATAAACCCCCCTCTAAAATCTCAACAGAGTATACGAAAGGCCTGATTTCAATATACTAGGTTCTGAAAGAGCTGGGTCCCCAACTGAAAAAAAGGAGCAATTTTTAGACACTTTAATTCTGTGTATCGGATTTGTATATCTTTCTAATTAAGTCTGAGGCTATTCAAGTTCTTGAAGAAGGCTCGAGTTTTCTGAATTATCCTCTGAGACAACGTTTTGATGTTCACCTGGTTTCTAAAAGAAAAGTTTGTATGTATTTCGCTAGATTTAAGGTCTCTCTGAGACACATCATCTGAAGTTCTATTCAGCCTATTTGAATAAAAATTTCAGACCTCCTTCAAGTTGTCAGCGAAGGTACATATAACAGTTTAATTGAACAGTTTAAGAAGTCGATTGCAAAGGGTAATATGCAAGGCTTAGATCTCTGTTGATTAGGAAAACTGGCCATGCTCAGTTGATGCAAGTCCGAAATAAGTGTCGGTATGTATAATGGAATAAATGATGAATAGTGGAGCACTGTGAGGAATCAATGCGATTATGCAAATAGGTTCTATGTTTTGAGCTCCAAATCAGAACATTGACCAATGCAATGATCTCAAACCAGTGATGTAGAGTAGTCATGATGGTTCACTGTGGATTGAACTAATATAAATAAGCACCTCATCTCCCTATTTGGCACTGAATTTGGTGAAGAAAAAGAACTGGTCAATGAGATCTGAGGAACAACTCAGTGATAACAAACGCAGACTTGAGCCCTAAACCGAAAGGATGCCGCATTAAATAGACCTATTCTGGAGCAGAGACCAAAGCTTTTGTTCTGTGATATTGCTAGGTATATCTTGTTCCTTCTAAGATCTTTCTAATCAAGTTTGAGGCTGTTCAAGTTCTTGAAGAAGGCTCGAGTTTTCTGAATTATCCTCTGAGACAACATTTTGATGTTCACCTGGTTTCTAAAAGAAAAGTTTGTATGTATTTCGCTAGATTTAAGGTCTCTCTGAGACACATCATCTGAAGTTCTATTCAGCCTATTTGAATAAAAATTTCAGACCTCCTTCAAGTTGTCAGCGAAGGTACATATAACAGTTTAATTGAACAGTTTAAGAATTCGATTGCAAAGGGTAATATGCAAGGCTTAGATCTCTGTTGATTAGGAAAACTGGCCATGCTCAGTTGATGCAAGTCCGAAACAAGTGTCGGTATGTACAATGGAATAAATGATGAATAGTGGAGCACTGTGAGAAATCAATGCGATTGTGCAAATAGGTTCTATGTTTTGAGCTTCAAATCAGAACATTGACCAGTGCAATGATCTCAAACCAGTGATGTAGAGTGATGTACTTGGAATGACTCTCAGTAACTCTTGAAGAGCTTTGGAGCAGCTTCTAAAGATATTATGTATCAACCTCTTGAACAGAATTTGAAGCTTTTTGAATAAGCCTTGAATCAACATCTTGGAGAGTTTTTTGGAGAAATCTTGAAGCCTATTGAACAAATCTTGAACCAGAAGTAGAAGAAGTATCTTTTGGGGCAGACCTTGGGTTAACTTTTGGAGCAACATTGTAGCCTCTCTTGAAGTAGACTTGGAGATTCCTTGTTGCAAATTTGAAAAGATTTGGAGCAGAAAATCTGGGGCTCACTTTTAGTGCAGATTGGAAGAGTATTGGAGCAAAATTTTGGAACAGACATTGTAGTCCTTCTTAAAGTAGATCTGAATAAGACCTTAAAGACCAAGTTGAAGCCTAGATTTATATTTGAGGATTGGAGTCCCCATACAAGGTTGGAGCCTTGTGAGAGAGTAGGTTGGAGACTATATTGATATTTGAGGATTGGAGTCATCATTCAAGGTGGTCTTACTTTCCACTCTCCTCAAGGGCTACGGGAGGACAGATTTCAATGGGATGAGTTTCTTGGCACTGCAGGTCCATCGTCCTTCTGGTCACCCACTGGGCATTCTCAACCTTGGCACCATGATTCTTGATGGAGTAGATCTTCACAGAATGAACAGATTCATCCCTGCAACTGGGGGGCCTGTGGGTTTCAGAGATTTGATGGGGAATCCTGTCGAACCCAGACTTTCATTCGTGGGAAAATTACTGTCCATTAAACCTAATAATGTTGTTGATGCCCAAGAACAACAATCCCACTATCAAGTAAATGTGGGAAAGAAGGCTATATTACAAGCCCATTAGATGAAGTTGGGGATGAAACTATGTAAAAGAGAAAGTGACTTCTGCTTGTTTTACTTAGAGTACATTCATAAATCTGCGATGATCCAAAAATGCTCTCTTTCTTTTTAATGCAACTTAACATATTTAGCTATAAATTTCTATTCTTGTTTCAGACTTTTAACTTGTAAATTAATTTGCAGTTTATTACAGTGAGTAAACTGTTGCCTCTTGCCATAAGTTTTGTTTCCTCAAATCTGTACGGAAATAACTTATAGAGTAATTATTATTGTTTTTCCTCATTCTCTACTCTTCATATGAATCAATTAAAATGGGTCAAGGTCCTGAAGGCTTACAACCAATGCACAAAACTGAAATCTGCAATGCCTTATGCTGGCCATTGTTGAAATTAGCATAAGCTTCATCTTAAGTCAAGATTTGACATATGTGTCATGATGTGCTTGCAAGCTAGGAGGGTTGGTCCAGAAAGGTCTTAAATAAGCTAGTTATACAATGTCTTGAAAAATCTTAATTGAACTCTGTTTTAGAGCAAAAGAGACCGTACTTCAATGAAAAAAATGTGTCACTTGTGAGATAGTCTTATACCAAATGTATTTTAAAATAATATAAATTATGTTAGTCGGTTGGTTCAAAATATATGTTAATCTATTGGTTCTTTAGAGGGCATATCGAGAAATTTTCCCACCTAAATTGTAACGTCATTTGTAGTTGGGCGACTTTGGGCAGGCGAGAGGCCACGCTGTGTGTCGATAGGACGAACAAATGGTTGTTAAATTAAATATTTATTTTGTAACCTAAGAAGAAAACGCTGAGTCAAATTTATTTAATTTGTAATGTATAAAAAGAAACATTTGATGATGATGAAAAACTTTGATAGAGGCTCAAAAAGCGTTTATCTTAAGATTTCTATGTGATTTTTAAAATATGTTTGCTTAAAAATACATGAGTTAAATCACAATATTCAGCTACCATGAAATCTTGATGCCCAAAACCCTGATAAATAAATTAAAATAGACACACCTATATGCCGAATGAACTTTTTTTTGCACAATTAAACTAAATTCAACTGAAACTGCACAGGTAACATAGATTTGTTACAAATAACATAGGCAATTAACTGTTTGGACAGATTCATAGAGTGTTGTGTGTTTAGCGCGTTCAGCACCTAACATGTGTTGTACCTGTTTCTGCATTTATTCAGGCTGTCCTGAATAGCTCATGCTGGCTACAAAAAACCTTGCTTCCCAAGTACAACATCCGACTCAGGAATCCTCATTTAACGTTTATGCATGGTAGATATGTGAAATGGAAGTATCCAAACAATTTTTCATGGAGAACACTTTTTTATGAGGCAGTAGTAGAACCAAACAATGTGATTTTGTTTGTCAAAGGATTGAACTTAGTAGAAGCAGACAACGTGATTTTGTTTGTCAAAGGATCGAACTCGAGGTGAGGTAGGATTTCTAATACTGATAATCTTGTCTACGATTTTGGTTCCAATTTGGACACCGATCTGCTTAATGCTAGAGATTTCAAGAAATGGGACATCATAGATTTGCGCAGCAAGATTTTTCATACCAAGGTTTTGATGGTTGGTCAAGTGATCAGATGTGAGAAGCCTAATGGCTTAGAATACATGAAATTGAAGGGATGAAGGCTTTCATATGGAGATTCAGAAGTGGTTTACTTCCATCTGTAGATAGGGTTGAAGTTAAATCCATGATGATGTCAAAACCTGTGCAGATGTTTAGGCCTCTCCATCAGGTCTGTGCTTGCACAATGCTTTGGAACCAAACTCCATTTCTTAAAGAATGGATCATGTACCATGCTATGTAGGTGTCCAGAGGTGGTTTCTTTATGATAACAACAGTGATGAAAACATAGAAGTGGTAGCTAAACAGCGTAATGTATTTTCCGATGACAAGACATCGATTTATTTTATCTATTTGATAATGGGCATTATTTTCTGAACGAGTTAATACACACCATCGCATTGACTTAATTGTATTTGGTTTGAATCAATTATGGGCAAAATAAATCCCCCTCTAAAATCTGAACAGAGTATATGAAAGGCCTGATTTCAATATACTAGGTTCTGAAAGAGCTGGGTCCCCAACTGAAAAAAGGAGCAAGTTTTAGACACTTCAATTCTGTGTACCAGATTTGTATATCTTTAAGACACTTTAATTCTAATATTGCAGACCTAATATCTGAGGAACAAATCAGTGATAACAAATGCAGACCTGATCCCTAAAACGAAAGGAGGCCGCATTAAATAGACCTATTCTGAAGCAGAGACCAAATTTTTTGTTCTATGATATTGCTAGGTATATCTTATTGACTAAGTTTAGTTTCATAAACAAAACGTTAACAGAAAACAAAGAATTAGCTGTCCTTCTGTGGCGCTGGTTACCCTTGTGTGGAGCTGGTTACTTTCGGATGAAAATATGTGCCTAAACAAAGACAATTTTTGCTTATATAATATAAAGTTCTGGTGGGAAGCAGAACGCTAAGCGAGACGACCTCTCTGGTAGGAAGCGAGACGGCCGCTCTGGTAGGAAGCAGAACGCTACGCGAGCTACGCGGCTGTCATGCAGGGAAAAAACAAAGACACGTTTTGTGTGGCCCGGTGGAAAAAAAGACATTTTAAATTAAAAATATATATTAAATCAACGGCGGAAAACACCCCAATCGTCTAACACAGAATCAATGGCTCAAGATCACACACGTCACATTTTAGGGATGTCTTTCTTAGAGGGAACGCCTTACAGCGTAATTAAACTAGGTTTTCCAGTAGGAAGCTAGATCTTGATTAAGAACTATGAAGTTATTTGCATCAAGATTGAAATGAGGGAAATTGTATATAGCTAAATGATGATGATTCAAAATTCATAACCAGTGCAGGCCTCCCAAGCCACGGTGATAACATGGATGCCTGACAAGCAGAGAGTTATATTTAAGCCCTCACTCTCATCAGTCACAAATCCTAAAGTGACTTCAGGCATCAGGTTTGGCTCCCATTATTATTAATTATATACTAGTATATTGGATCGTTCTCATATTCTCTATTATTCCGATAGATAAAATCTCTAATCAATTTAATTACACCATTCAGTGGTGCCAGGAAAGTAAAAGATATAATCTTAAGAAGATTAAAAGTTGTCCTGAATCCTTCTTGTTTTCATTATTACTTCAAAATAATGTAATATAATTATACAGTTACACCACTGATAAATGCCAACAGCTACATATACATGAACTACAGATGAAAAAGAGATCATAAATGTAAAATGTCAGAATATTTTTAACAAACATAAAATATGAGTTTAATAGCGTATTGATTAAAAGAAACTTGTTCACAGTCTTCAGCAGAAACCAGTCATTTATGACATTGATTTTCATATGCAAACGCCAAAAAAAGAGCTCCATTCCTATGCAAATTGAACTCAGTTAATCTTTGATTAACAACGTCACCTTTTAAAACATATCCATAACAGTTCCACTAGAAAACAATTTGTTTATATAATCATACATTGCAATTTGCATGTACATTGCAATTTGCATGTATCTTTTGCATTGTTTCATGTCTCTGTATATATTCTATTTGTTATGTGGAAGGCTGACACAGAACAAGGCTTGGAGTTAAACAAATTTAGAAAGCCTAAATAAAAACCCAAATGTTGTGCACTTTTCTACACAACTATAATCCATCGAGTCCTAAATAGTAAATAATAATGAATAGCATAGAGTGACATCACTTCTGTTGAAGAGTTTCCTTGAAATAATTATTCTCCCTTCATCAGTATCAAAAGGCACATGATTTTGTATATAAGTCTATTTACTCTGTGGAAAGCTGACACAGCAAAAGGCTTGGAGTTGAAACAAATGTTGAAAGCCCAAACAAAATCCCTATTGAAATCACAACTCTCATCTATTGACTCCTAAATAATAAATAATAATGAATCACCTGGTATGGCATCACTTTGATTGAAGAGCTTCCTTGAAATAAATATTCTTCCTTCATCAGTATCAAAAGGCCACATGATTCTTCAAACCAAAAATAACTAAGGGAATAGTATTCACAAACCATGTGGACTGACAAAAGCATATGGTCATATCACCTTTATATAAGCTCAACAAGTTTTTGTTGCAGCTGGACACAATCGATTTGTTCGAGAGTTTTAAGCTTCTGCATTATAAGTTATAACCCAAACTGTCATGTATGTCCTCTTCTTTTTGCACAAGTGCTTCAATTAACTTAAACCACTACGTCACCCTTTCCACTCCCAGCAGTTATTATTGTGCATGTGTGAAATCTCAGGGCTATATGATATATGTACCTGTTGTTCTAACTATGCCCTATACTACCTGTATCTAATAGATAACTTCTGGTGTTATGGCCCTAACTGAAATCTCTAACCCAGTTAGAATAAAATAAACAGATTTTGAACACATACAAAAATCATAAACACAAATTCTGCATAAAGGTTTTGTACCTGGGATTAAAGCCTGCTGATCAATCAGACAAAGGTCCCCAGCCAACAGACCAACAACCAATCACTAGTCATGAATTTTTCTTTAACCAATTCTTTAGTGATTCTGTCAGCGTACTGTGCATGGATGATGGGAAAGAGACCCTAAAAGTTCCCTCCCTCAGAACACTCAAAGAATATAACAATTCCAAAATTTCTATTGTCATTTTAATACATGCATGTTCAATAGCCCTTGAAAACTATAAGATCAAAATCCTTGCCTGGCCAACAAGGGCATTTGCAGAGAAGTGAGGTCAATAGAGTGTTAAGCATCCGCCAGCATATTGTGGCCTGCCTCACTAGTATGAGTCTTTGCCTGCGTGCATGTCCCAGGCAATTTTGGAAGAATGGACTACGCTCTGGAACCGAAGTGGAAGAAAATCCACTCTTTTCAGTGTAGACCATAGGGACATGTTTCTTGCAGCAATTCCAAACCAAGAAGAACAAAACCCTTGCCAGTGGAAACCCAATGCCAAATGAACTATCACCATGCAGAATGGACAACATGCATTCCTTTATGAGTTGAGTCATGAACGCATTGTAAAATGACCTAGCACTTGGTTCCTACAGAATTCCCTTGAATTTTAAACCATTTAGTTCATGATTTCAGGCAGGTCCCTATTATCAAATAAGCCAGGAATATGTTGTAGCAATGATAGGGCACAATATTCCTTCTCTGCCACACTCTATGGTTAAATGGGGAAGGAAAACCTATATGAATAATCAGTCATTTATTTCCTATTTTGGAATACAGAATTACTTTAAAATCAACCATCAATATGCCGGATGAATAACTGTTACTTAATTCCTCCTCAATTCTGTTGAGGGGTACTTGAATTCATGTAGAAATAATTGTTCTCAAGCAAATCTTTCACATATTCATAACTAAATTCTGCGGCATTTGAATCGTCAGAATGAGATTCAGAGGACCCTAATCTGGTTGTTTTTAACACGCCCCTACAATATCCACAATTATATCTTGCAGATAATTTCTGAGCACGCTTTGAGGATGACACCATGAATCGTGAAACTAATTTCCCAAGCCTTTTCAACGGAGAAGTGAAAAGCTTCCTCACCTTATCTACTCTCATCTGCCATCCTTTTCTCTCCTCTTGAATGTGGCTGCAACTGAGTTCTTCATCTGTTAAACCCCCCTTAAAAATCTGAACAGAGTATACGAAAGGCCTGATTTCAATATACTAGGTTCTGAAAGAGCTAGGTCCCCAACTGAAAAAAGGAGCAATTTTTAGACACTTTAATTCTGTGTATCGGATTTGTATATATTTTAGACACTTTAATTCTGATATTGCAGACCTGAGATCTAAGGAACAACTCAGTGATAACAAATGCAGACCTGAGCCCTAAAACGAAAGGAGGCCGCATTAAATAGACCTATTCTGAAGCAAAGACCAATGTTTTTGTTCTGTGATATTGCTAGGTATATCTTATTGACTGAGTTTAGTTTCATAAACAAAATGTTAACAGAAAACAAAGAATTACCTGTCCTTCTGTGGCGTTGGTTACCCTTCTGTGGAGCTGGTACTTCCGGATGAAAAGTTGTGCCTAAACAAAGACAATCTGTGCTTATATAATATAAAGTTCTGGTGGGAAGCAAAACGCTAGGCGAGACGACTGCTCTGGTAGGAAGCAGAACGCTACGCGAGACGGCCGCTCTGGTAGGGAGCAAGACGGTCGCTCTAGTAGGAAGCAGAACGCTACGCGAGCTACGCAGTTGTCATGCAGGGAAAAAACAAAGACACATTCTGTGTGGCCCGGTGGAAAAAAAGAGATTTTAAATTAAAAAAATATATTAAATCAACGGCAAAAAACACTCCAATCGTCTAACATAGAATCAATGGCTCAGAATCGCACACGTCACATTTTAGGGATGTCTTTCTCAGAGGGAACGCCTTACGGCGTAACAACTTGGAAATTTTGGATTTAAAAAGAAAAGAAAAAAAACATCAGTTGGATAGAGCATACTGAAATAGTTTACATTTTCAATATTATTTCCGATCATACTGAAATAGTTTACAATTTCAATATTATTTCCGATCGATACGCAATCATGAAATGTTACACATAAACACATGAACAATTTTAATTAAATATTTCATTTTAAATCAAAAGAAATAAAGATTATTGTATTGAGTAAAACAAATACAAAGCTTCAAAGTTGTTTTCTATTATTTGAGATCATATTAGAAGTATCTAGTATATAGTATAAAATTATCTTTCCTAAGCTTTCCTTGGAACTTTTTCATGGTCCAAAAAACTATGAATATAGTTTACAGGAGTAAAAGTGACATAATAGAAGTGACTTAATCCTGCTATTGTTGGTAGTGTGTGATACTTCCCCGGGAGTGTGTGGCAACCTCTATAATTCTAGGATTTATCATTTCAATCTCCAATGCAAAGGTTGAAAAAGATAGGTTTGATGTAGATGGTTGCAAAGGTGTGTCAATAGGAAATTGAAATTGAGTGCCAATATCAATGACTCCTCCTAACATCTAGATGACTTTTCTCATCGAAGGTCGGTGAGAAGCATTAAATTGGATGCACTGCATCCTAACTAAACTCAACTTTTTGGCTATCGCTTCAACTTCCTCTGACATGTTTCCTTCTATGATATTCCTAAACTCACCCATCTCGACCTGCTTAAAATCCCACTCAGGATAAAAGAATTTTCTTGATCTACTCCCTTTGTTGTTAAAATCGACGTTCTTTCTTCCTCCCACCATATCCATAAATAGTATATCGTAGATGTAAACATCAAATCTATCAATCATAGATCCATACATTCTTAAGCATAGCTTTGGGCCAACATAACCTGGTGTTCCTTTATTAGCTACAAAGTTGTGACTTTCCCCTCTATTGGATATTTTAGCTAGATCAAAATCTGCAACTTTTGGCAAAAAAATCAGTGTCAAGTAGGACATTGTGGGGCTTTATATCGCAATGTAAGATGCAATTTTTACAATCATCTTGTAGGTAAGCAATACCACGAGTTGTATCGAGTGAAATAGAGTACAATTGTTTCCCAGCCAACTCGGCCTCATGGTCTCCATGAACATACTTGTCGAGAGAACCATTACCCATGTATTCATAAGCCAAAGTTGTTTTTGATCCTTAGAAACAATAACCCAAGAGGTGAACCAAGTTAACGTGATTTTTTCTCTCTACCATAGCCACTTCTACAATGAATTGAAGTTCACTTTTTTTTATTCATCCAACATCTTGATTGTTATGAGACGTCCACTCAAGAGTCTCCCTTTATAAACAATTCCAAAACCCCCTTACCAATCTTGTGTGCCAAATTGTTGGTGTATGCTCTAATCTGAGAATAAGAATATCTTGTGGAGACTTGTGAAAAATAATAATTTAAAAAATTCTCAATGGAAGGAGTTTTGGAGTCAAGAGGATCCATAAACTTTGAAATTCTTTGCTCCTTCTCACTAGTAGTCCTTTAATAGAAAATTTGATGACGGAACATTATGCAAGAAACCAGTACCATGCTCAATACATCACACACTCGAACAATTATATCTGGGAATAAAGTTCAGATGGTTAAGTATACAAAAATATTAAGATAAGTAAAAACACATAAAAGAATGCATGAGGATTAGATCTTAAGAAAATTAACGATCTGCTACCAAGTGGTGTGGAATTTTTTTTCACTTGATCTCCAATGTGCTAAACATGGATTTTCGTGTTTGGTAAACTTCAAGAACTCAAAGAATGATTATAAATGTAGGTCTTTGCATCCTTATGGAACTTGTTTGCATGAGGATTAGATCTTAAGAAAATTAACAATCTGCTACCAAGTGGTGTGGCATTTTTTTCACCTAATCTCCAATGTGTTATACATGGAATTTCATGTTCGGTAAACTTCAAGAACTCAAAGAATGATTATAAATGTAGGGCTTTGCATCCTTATGGAACTTGTTTTTTAATTAATAACTTGCAAAATATCAAACTGTTATTTTGGATTGATTGCACTTAAGGTGCTTTCATAATACATATTTTTGTTTTAAAAATTCTATAAAATATTTAAAGCTTTTAAAGCTTTATATTTTTCACCAATACTAATAATAATTTAGTTGTTTTTGTTAATAACAATTATATGTTTTCATTATAATAATTATAATTTAGGTTAAGTAATAGGAGTACAATGATTACATGTAAATGATCACAATTTAAATTGAATCAAAAATTTATTTTATCTGAAATCATTTGTTATAGACTTTCACCTTGTTTATATATGTAGATTCTTTACTTTCAATCCATGTCTAGCTACAATTAGGTAATTAAAGGTATGTATATATCTATATTTTTTTTGAATGACAACAATTTGATATTCATTAACAAAAAGGATCACAAATAATCACTAATATAGAAAACAAATAATCATTCATAATAACTGAAATAGAAAACAAATAATCATTATATTGTCAAGTAATGAGAAAACAAATGACCAAAATTAAAATTTTTCCTACTAGTGCTTAATAATTTCACTCTTATTTGATAGATACAATAATGTATAGAAGAGCCGAGTATTTGCAATTCCTATTTGGCCGCACTAGAAAGCATATTTTTTCATGGGAGATAAGTCTCCCCATGAAGTGATCCCAATGAGCCTCTGTCCAATGGTTGTTTTCAGAAAGTTTTCAAATATAAATTGATTTATATATTTCAAAATATATTTAAATAAGAAAAAATAGAAATCTCCACTTAAAATACTATAAAGTAAAAAAATAAAAAATAAAAAGGAGAAAAAAACTAGAAAGTTAAACTACATTCTTATTATTATTATGATTCACTCTGGAATAATTAACATTATAAAGAAAATTACACTTCATGTTGGAGAAAAATTTCTATAGTTCTTCGCATTGTCACAACCAAGGTGTACATTAGACAAATGCAAAGATTTTTATAATATAAATTATCAATACCAAATTTGGTGAGTAAATTCCAATTATAACAATGACATGGGGCATAATTTTTATATAACCATATTCCTACATTTAATTGTTATTAGAATGAATGCAGTGCCCAACCATGACAAAAGTTAGCAACTTTCAAATTAAAAATGGAAAAATTGTAGATTTCATCATATAATGAAACATAATGCTTAGAAATGGTAGAATTGTGGATTTCATCATAGAATGCAACGGAATGCTTAAATATGATTCAATATTTTTAAATCTTAACCATAGGATAGAAAATACACACTTAGTTATTGCATTGACATGTTCAAAGCTCTGAAAATTTTCTTTGAACAGTGATTCAGGTTTAAGATATCAAAGAACGAGAAAGTACTAAACAATTGTCATCTATAAATATCCTAGATTAATAAAAATTAGGTCAAAGCCCCTATTTCAAAATATTGAATAGAAAATGGTATAAATAATCCAAATTCTTACATGTATGAAATAAATAGATAATGATATAAAATCAAAGAAACTAGTTGAAAAGCACACATTCATAAATATCGCATGATAAAAAAAATAACTTATTGCACCCGGTTTTTCTAGTCACTGTAAAGAATTCAATCTATTTGGAAGATGTTTTTATCACACTATTATGTATCATCGTCTGAAGAAGTTGTATCATCTTCTTCTTCTTCATCTGAAGAAGTCCACGAAGAATCCAGACATCTTTTGCACTTATCCCTGCGATACGCTACTATAAGTTCAGTGGCTTGTCCAGAAGATTTGTTCAAACCCAAAAGCTAATTTAAAAGGCTTTCTCATGGGCATATTTAGATCATATTGGTAGAGTTTCCGTTATTGAAAGAAAGGGTACAATCAAGAATGTCAATATTGAATGATAGTCATTCAAGTCATGAAACCAAAACACAAAATTTAAATATGCATATGAAAATTTTCAAACCATTTGTGCAACCAGACTGAGTGTTGATGTTTTTAATTCCATAACAAGAAATCCATGTGAACAAAAAGAGTGACAACAAACTTGTGATAATTGTAAACATTGGCCCATGAATGTTACAACTTGGAACATAACTAATATACTGATATTTCTATTTTCTAAAATTTGGTAAACCCTATTTCCATTTTGAAACATGTTATGTTTCCCCAACCAAGATAACTCTTCTATTAATACTTGCAAAAATTATAAATGTCGAGCATACTACATCAACATACATCCCACATCTTTCAATGCAACACAAAACATTTGAACTTCTGAAAGCAAAACGTTTGTGATAAAAATCCGAATGATACCTTTAGAAAAAACAAACCAAAAGCCTATTCAGAAAACCTAACAAAACAAAGCTATTCGATCCATGGTGGTGAATATTGTTCCACTGCCTAAGAAAGAATGCTTCCTTCAGTAGGGTGGGCTGGGTAGTTTGAAAAAGTAGTTATGATAAGATTTTTAATTCAACAGTGAAAGTAGTTATGATAATATTTTTAATCCAACGGCTGCAAACATTTGAATCGTCTAACATCAAATCGAATGGAGCATAAGAAGACAACGACTATTCTAGTGGAGTTCTTCCAAGAGGGGATGCATTATGGCATAAATATGCTTGGTATATATTAATTATATTTAATAAAATATATTATCTAGTGTATTTCTATGGTTCATATAATGCATGTATTTATTTTTATGTGTTTCATACACACACACATATGAGTTGTCACAATATAGAATACAATATTGTTACTTAAGGATTATTATAGATAAAAGTCACAATAATAGATCTGATTTTTTTGTTGTTGTTTAGTTGACTTTAGAAAAACTTTTGACAAAATTTCTAGGACAAATTTATGGAATAGGTTGGTAGAGATAATGGTTCTTTTCAAATTGAGGGTTTTGTGACAAGGTTGTACAAGAATGTTATTTCCAAGTTTAGGACCATTGGCAGTCGTCATCATCATTTTCTTTTGTTTATATAGTTTGTTGTTTCTTTATTAACTAGATAGATCATGTGTTAGTGCCAATTTTATCATGGCAAAGGGTGCCTTCCCAATACTCCATTTACTTCAATATGCCTAACATGTAATTGGCAGGTCTAAATAGAACATTTGTCTATTTATTTGTTTTGAGTTCTCAAGATATGGAAATACCTTTTTTTGATGAACTTCATCAAAGAACTTTCTTATTTAGTTTAATATGTTCCCCAAATGCTTATCATAAGGAGAAATTCCATTTAATAAGTGTTGTATGATTGGAAGGGAGTCTCCCAAAATTCTGATATTGGACACCTATGAAGTTCTACCTATAATCAAACCTTCTAACAAGCCATGTAGTTCTGTTTGATTTTATGTCATTGATCCAAGTCCCTTAGCATACATTTTGACTAGTTTTCCTTCGAGGCTATATGAGATCTCTATCATTCCCGCCACCCCTACAAAATAACGAAAATATTAAAAATATTATTACATCAAAAATTAAGGAGAAATTATGAAGTGATAAAGAGTTAGAGGGAAAAAGAAAACTATAATATTATAAGGAGGTGAACAACCCCAATATTGAAAATCAAAATTATTTCTCTATCTTGACTAATGTTAAGAAGAAAATAGACATTGTTAAAATAAGAACAAATTCTCGTCTTAGTCAATTCCCAAAATACCATGGGATGAAAGAATCAATCACCTTTTGTGACACTAAGAGGGTTGTCCATGTTATACTCACATTCAATCTATTTTTAAAAATATTTATTGCACCACCAACCTTCTTAACCTTTTAAGTCAACAAAACTATGGTGATCTTGGAAAACTTCTCTTAATACTTTTTGAACATAGAAATAAAATGCTAAAGAATTTTGAGTAATATCTTACCTTTGCAAGGTATGATAGACCATACCAGTCTTAGTGGATGCTAATTAGCATCATCAGTTATAGAATAACTTTAAACATTTTATGTTTTTTAAATATCATCTAAATTTGGTTTTTTTGTTGATGATGAAATAACATTTTTTATTATTTAAATTTTATATTTGAATAGATAAATCGATTCAACATTTTGAATTGTTTTTAGAGCATTTGGATTGTGTGATCTCAACAATTAAGATATGAATTTCTCTAAATTTATTACTAGTTTTTTAGCAAAAATGTATAAGAAAAATATACTAATTAAAATAATAATAATATAATAATTATATTACATGATGTTTATATAAAAAAATATATTAATATTAATTACGGTTTGGCTATGAAATTGGTTATATGCATAGAGGAAGAATATGTTTGTAAAGGATGAAAATAAAGAAAAAAACATACATGGATTTACCAATAATCACACATGAGCACATCACAATGTCTCATCTAGTAGGGAAAGACTTTCTGGGCTTGTGAAAGAAATACTATTTCTTCCTCCCGAAGCAAGGGTGTTATGTTTTCTAGCGGGTGCTTTTGAGCAACTTGGATATGGGGCATACTAGGAGAAGTAAATAATATGGCATGAATAGAGATTTCAAAATTTTGAGAAATGATCATTTTAGGAGAAATACTTGGCATTGTCTTATTAATCAATATTTATGTTTCGGGTAATAAAATGGCAACATAATTATTCATGAGATTGTGAATTTTAAATATTTAAAATGTGTTTTTTTTGCTGAAGTCTACATAGATATACTCTACCCCCTTCTGGATTTGAACATGTGGTCACTTACAACGGAGCACGATTCTTAACTATTAGGCTCAGTCAAGCTAATGTTAAGAATATGAGCTTCCTTGTAAGAGGTCACAAGAAAATCTAGAGATAGGGAGAGTATGTACAATTATGAAAAATTTAGTAGTCAAGTCATCATCATCATCAATTTCAAATATTTACAAAGAGTTACATAAATATTTATAATTATATATATTTTTTTATAATTAGAATAATTGTAACTAGGCCACACAAAGTCTATTTTGATGATTACCACTATAATTACTAGATGCCTACATTTACTGCTACCACAAACATGAGATAAACTTTACATAAAAAATTCTTTGATATCACACTTTATTACCAACTAATCTATATCCGGAAGAACTAATATTTATAATTATATTAATATTAATATAAATAATTAATAAATATTTTTATTGTAAAAATTTAATTATACTAATTTATTAATAAAGCAATATAAATAATTATAATATATAATCTATATTTAAACTTATTGCGAAGCCAAATGTATAAAAACTTTTTATTTGTGACACAAAAAACTCATCTCCAAACAAAATTTTAACTCCATACATAGTCCATTTTCCTATAAATTTAAACTTATAACTTTTCAATATATATTAGAATTTTAATTTCAATATTTGAATTAAATTTTAATTTAAATTCACAATTTACTTTTCCATATATATTAAAATTTCAATATTTAAATTAGAATTTAATTTAAATTCACAATTTAATCCAATCCAATCCAATGTAAAATTTACCAATATCAATAATAATAATAATAATAAACAAGATTATCCGAATTGAGTGAAGGTGGCAATTTGTCAATTATTTTGTTCCATTCATTACTTTTCATTTTCATATTTTTAGATTATATTTTCATCATGGAACCTTACACGAACCATGTTTGATATAATTTAAAAACAAAAGCGAATAATAATTATTAACGATTTATTAACATTTGGGGACGTTGCCCTCCACTATTTTATCAGCTTTTGGACGGTGAAAGCATATGGCAGACCTCACCATGTCGGTTGTTATGTATACATTTTGGAAGTATCGCTGTGACAAACGTCACTGAGTCACCTAGTGAGTCTTAACATGATCGACGAGACAAAAAGCTGAAACGTGTCTCCTTTATTCATCTATGTCACTTGCTTAATAAATGGACCACCCCAAACTATTTCCTTAACTTTACTCTTATTAAATATTTCGACAATGAATTAATTTTTTTTGTTTTGAATTATATGGAAAGTTTCTGAAATAATTAGTAATAGTTATTATTATTATTAAAATTATTATTTTTAATTATTCGTGATTATTGATTTAATTTTTATTAATATAATTTAAGATTTTTTAATTATTAAAAGTCTTTTATTTCGCAACGCGTCGACAAATGTCTGTCTACATGTGATTTACGCTGAAGTTATTCTTTCAACTGAATGAGGATTCGTTGATTTTTTTTTAATCGAGAGTTTAGATTGATTCTCAATGGAATATGCTTAGCATATGTTTAGTCTTAATGTTTATCAAGTGCTATAGTGTGTTAAAGAGTTTGTTAGGTTGCAATGACTTTTAATAAATTTAAAAAATTGTATTCGTGCCAAGTGGCTCCTCACTCACCAACTTCCTAGGGATTTGAGATTATTCATAAGATCCTCCATCATAAGTTCATCATTATTATTTATAACATTCATTTATATATAAGCAATTTTATTTAGAAAAATGGTCCATTACTTTTAATAAATTTAAAAAATTAGATTCGTGGCAAGTAGCTCCCGTCCGGACCAATTCCCTATGGATTTCAAATTATTCCACTTCTATAAGTTCTTTATTATTATTTATAGCAATCATTTATATATAAGCAACTTTTATTTAGCAAAATTGTCCATTTTACAATAAGATGTGTAATTCTTTTTTTTTTCTCAAGTTAAAGTTGACACATAACATTTTTATACATGGTTAATCAGGTAAATGTGTGCATTGGTAAGATATTCTTCGTATTGTAATAAATTTTTTTATTATATTTATGAAGCCTTCAACTATATCAACCACATTAATATTTTTAAATTGGTTGTACTAGTAAATAATATAGATGAAATAATAAAGTCTTAGATCACACTCTAAAACTAAACCGTATTTCTACCTTAATATTTACAAAATTTAGACTCCACCTTTACAATCATGGAATTATATACTTTTAAATAACTTTTAACATTAATCTCATATATAATTAATACTTAAAAACATAATTTATATATCATCAATTTCTCATAAATATGTTTAATTCTAAACTATACTTTTAACCGTGTTGCTTAGTTGTATTCTCATAGCAAAATACTCCTGCTTTTTAATATTAATAATGAATTTTAAAAATTGAAATTAATTTTTTTATCTATTGTTTTATTAAAGATTCGAAGGTGGGGAGAAATAGTAATGAAATTTTCTTATTTCTTTTATCTCAAGAAATTTCAATTATATATAAGTATAAGTTTAGTTGATGAGGCATAAAGTAAAAAGTGATAGGGTATTATGTTAAAGCATTTTGTGATATAAAAGTTACTTGTTTGAAAGTCTGCGACTAAAAATCTAGTCATGATAAGGGTTGGTGTGGCCTAGGCTAGGTGGGATCCTATAGTTGCGCCTAGAGGCGCTCTATAGCCCAACATGGGGTAGATTTCACATAAACATGTAAACATAAACATAAACATAAATGTAAATGTAAACATTTAACATTTTAAATCTAATGTCGGTCCTATTTAAAAATTAATCTAATTATTATTATATATAAACACAATATAAATTTAAAACGTAAAGAAGTTTATAAACATTCAAAAAATAGATATGGTAAATAAAATAAAAATATAAATAAACTGAAGATATGGTAAATAAATAAAATTTCTTTTATATTTACTCTAAAAGTATGGTAAATAAATAAAAAAATAAATAAACTAGAAGTATGGTAAATAAATAAAACGTACATAAACCTCTTTATATTTACAAAGACTCAAAAAGGAAGTTTTACTTAGGTGAAGCCTATGGGCCAAATACCATTTTAATACCATGGGCCAAATACCATATTTATAACAAAGGTATGGTAAATTAATAAAAATATAAATAAACAAGAGGTTTGGTAAATAAATAAAATGTTTTTTTATATTTACTCCATAATTCACTTTGTATTTACGAACACTCGAAAAATGTTTTATTTAGGTGAATCCTATCGGCCAAATACCATGCAAAAAAATATTATTAACCCTAATATTAATATTAATAAAAATAAATATGGCACATGGTATGGACCCTTTACCCATGGTATTCATGTGGAATGTAGCCAATTTAAAGGGGGATTTAAACCAGCATAGATCCATCTTTACTCTAGATCTACTAATAGGGATCAAATATTCTGATATGCAAATTACCATGGAGTAAAAAAAATTGATCCCTCTCAATGTTTAATAAATCGAGAATAAATATCCTTGAATTATAACTACTCAAACCACAAGTTTAAATAAATATAAATTCATTTTACGACACTATAATCATTTTTAATATAAATTCATTTTACGACACTATAATCATTTTTAATAGTTCAAATTGCAACTCTCCATCCCTTGAAGAAATCTCACCTCAATTATAATTAAAAAAAAAAAAGTGATGTGATAGCTTGAAAAAGACCAAGTGTTGATTGAGACGTGGAAAAGTTCACATCGTAACTCGTAATTCTCACCTCAGCTATAATTTTCACAAAAAAGTGGTGCGATAACTTTGAAAAAGACCAAATGGAAATTGATTCCAATTTTTTTTTGAATATTTATTAATTAAATTATATAAATAATTATTAAGCAAATTAGTTTTTAACATCCTCATTGTTATTGTTTCAGTCTTGGTTACCATACTTTGTTTTTTATGAGGTGATTAATACTATTAATCTTTATAATAATTTATAAGATTAATAAATAATCATTAGGACTATTTATAAATTGTGTGGAGTTCAAATTCAATCACAAATAAACTATTGTATGCATCTATATGAAATTAGGTTAATAGAAAGGTCTTATTAAGTAGTTTTGTTGAATCTAGTCTTTTTAATTTTATGAGATGATTAAATGCTATTAATCTTTATAGATAATTCATTAGGGCTATTTATAAATTGAGTGGAGTTGAAAATCAATCACAAATAAACCATTGTTTGCACGTATATGAAATTGGACTAATAGAAAGGTCTTATTGAAGTAGTTTGG
This sequence comes from Pinus taeda, assembly GCA_000404065.3. NCBI lineage: Eukaryota > Viridiplantae > Streptophyta > Pinopsida > Pinales > Pinaceae > Pinus > Pinus taeda. Next base: position 34,961 of record APFE031008719.1, read on the forward strand.
TTGAATCTATATCGCTAGACACACATCAAAAGATTGGACTACAATTATATATTGTCTAAATGCAACATTGATCACAAATATAGTCACTTCTAAGGATTCCAAGAAGAACCTGACATGGGTAAACCAAAGAAGTGCCTCATAAGGAACACATTGTCCTCCTCTAAGTGACTTGTTCGTGGTTCTTATAATATAAAGGCATCATTGTTATTGCTTCTTATTTGAACAATAGATTTAAAATCTTGAACCAAGAACATAAATCAAAATATCCACCTATAAAGGACACTGAGAAAAATGATGCTCTAGTTGCACTCTCAGAAGGCTTATTTACCCCTCATAGATTCCCCAACACCAATACCCACCCACCCCACCCCACCCCCCTTGCCTTAATGCTTATATATTGTGTAGATGTAGAGAGGGAAGATGACACCGTCCATCTCAACCTCCAATTCATAATATGGAAATTTTAAATAATATGCTCACACACAACAAATTTCACCAAAGAGAAGAAGAAGAGGACACATAGGACTTGAAAGAACCAAAGACAAGGGTGAGAAAATGTCTCAAAGTATTAAGCTAATAAAAAGTGAGTTGAATAAAGGTTTTGGAGTACAAACTACTCTCCATTGTAGTAAAATCAATCTAGGTAAGCAATGAATGCCATCTCTTGGATTTGTAGGGGAGTAGGTATGAGAAATAAACAACAATATATGTTTATCTTATTTTTTATTATCCTACTATACAAAATGTCATGGTAAGCTAGACTACACATAATATAGACCAATATGAGTGTGGTGCACAACACCCAAGGTGATAATAAAATTTGAGTTACTTAATAACTCATTATGTATAAGGAGAACCCCGTCCAAATAACCCAAGTGCATCCATATGTCCAAATCATCATATTCCATCCCTACAATAATGACTATACATACTCCTATATATACATATTCTCACACATTGTACATGTGGGCCCGTATTAGGCCAAATCCTATTGCGTATACATTTAACTCCATTACATAAGCACTTAAATCATGTATGCCCTCTTTAGGATCATAATTTAAAAAGTAATAAAACTAAATCTAATTTTAGTATAGGAAACAAAGTAATTCGAAGACATAACCTTCATAGCCGAGGCTTAATAGCTACAGTGGGGAACTCTTGTGGTTTGTATCAATGCAAGTGGCACCTTAGGTGGAATAATAACCGTCCAAAGCCCTAAAAAGTTGGACTTTGTAAGAATAAATCAAGGGAAACATCAATTGTTCCATTAGATGACAAATCTTTTAAATGAGCAACAAGTGAAAATATTTTAAAACGTTTATGCTCTAGTCAACTTCGTGGGATGCAAATCCATTGGAAATGGGTCACAGTACTTGGAGACATGTTACAAGGATAAAGGAAGATCCTAATAGGGGATGTAAACCATATTGTAAACCTAGATGAGAAGTAAGGATGTACATTTGTCTGAGAGCTTTTAGAGGGATGTGATTGAGCTCATTACCGAATAGGACTCAGTGGGCTAGTTAATATGCTTGATTAAGATGTATATACTAGAGTCATCTTGTTAAGGTACTTATACCTTTTGACACTATATTAATTATGGGTTTGATATGATGTTAGTCAATATGTTTGATTGATATGTAGGTGGACATATTTGTATATAGCGATATTCAATCTCTCTCTCGCTCTAACTATGTCATTATCCCAATCTATGATGTACATGGTAGCATGCTTCAGAGCCATCTATAAAGTTGAACATGTCAATTCATTCTAGAAGACCTACTACAATAAATATAGAGGAGGAGTTAACATTGTGACTCATGCCCACACTAAGGTAGTGGTTGGATAAATAAATCATTGGCATATTTGTGTTGGTCTACATAATTTTCTTTGCCACCTCTCCCAAGTGTAGTTCTCGTAATTCCCATATTCATGTCTGTACTACTCCATCTTAGACCTATATTGTATTCTTATTAGTGTTGTTATATTGGTATGTTGTTAGCGTGGTTTCTTATTCGATTTTCCTTTCCTTTGTGGGTGTATATGAAACAATATTGCAATACACATATTTTATAACATCTTCGAATAAATTATAATACTATAAAATCTCCTCCCTCCCATGCCAAGCACCTTGGTATAGAGTTTATGGTTTTATTACATGGGTTTTCACAACTTTTCCTATTGAGTTTGTTATATTCACAGTCTGATTTGGCCACCATTAGTGTAAGTGGCACAAACATCAACCTTGCAAGGAGTTTTGAAGAATGAATTATCTATGGTCATAGACAAGCCTAGGATGATCAAGTTACTCTCTCCTCCTCTCCCCTATAGATGGATTTAATAATACAAACCAATCTAACATTGATTTCGTATGGATATTAGACAAATTAGTTTCAGGGTAAGTCAAGCTAATAGGTTTTACATGTGGCGAATGTAATGGATCTTTAGAGTAAGACCTATCATGAATGTCACTACTGCATCAACTTATTAACTCATCTTCAAAGAAACTCTATGAAAACCTTGGTATTATGACCATCTTTATAGCAATTACAAATTCCATACATCTAACATATATAAAGCAAAATTAACTATTGATTTTGCTTCATATCTATTCAATACTGAAATTTACAATCTACAAAAAGTAAAAGTAAAATCACTCTTTAACAAATCACTCTTTTCACAACTTACCATGAATCAAAATTGCTAAAAGTTAAAATCACTCTTTAACAACCTAGATCACTTTTTTTGCAACTTACTATGAATCAAAATTGCTAAAAACTAAGCAAAGAGAAGACAAGTTTCCATCTCTAACCCAAATTTAATCCACCCATAAAGCTAAAAAGAAATATAATATACTGGATTTAAGAGATATGTGGTTTGTATTTTTCGAATTTGTTACCAGAGAACCCACAGTATGATCCATCATCAAGACTTATGATGGATCCCATTTGGGATTTGAAACGTTGGCATAAAAACGATCATACTGTGGGTTCTCCAGTAACAAATTCGAAAAATATAATATACACTGAGGATTTATCAAGTTCAAACAATTTTTATTTTCGAGCCAAAAAAGCCTAACCATAATTTATGATAGGCCTATATTTTATTAGGTGAGGCACCGTTGAGGGATATGATACGCATGATTATGTGGGTTGTTAGGTATACAGATAGTTTCGGAATTGTGAGGGCAAACGCTGTGGAGATTACGTGGGATTTGTTTTTCATTGGCATGGCTTTATATGTAACAATAAAGGTATTGCGGCGGGTACTAATAGTTCGAAGTGATCGAATCTCGCCATTATTACGACTATCATTGACCGGATAAAAGTGGAAACAATTTTGGGCAGTCATGCCTTGAATACCCCATTTTTGTACCAGACAATAATTTTGTTGAGTGCCTTATTTATAAATTTGTCAGGTGTTATGTTTTTTCTTAAATATGAATAATAAAATTTGATTGTTAAAATATTTTATAAAAATTTAATAATAAAATGGGGATTTAGAAAATACATTCATAATTTCAAATTCATGACATTTTAAAATCATAATTTTTTAATTGTAAAAATCAATTAAGTTGCTAGTAAGAATTTAGGAGATTTTTTTAGAAGATAAATTGTTAGGTCATTTTTAAATTATTAATTAATATTTTTAGATTATTCATAAGTTATTAATTAATATAATTTTTTTAGTAAGTTTGGCAGGATTACATCTTTATTATGTTTAATATATCACTTTACATTAAGAGTGCTTTAATATCTTTATCATGTTCAATATATCACTTCACATCAAGGAGTGCCTTGAGAGAGCACCCATCACCCTCTATCCAAAACACCATATGCTGAAATATGGCAATAAGAATATTCCAATTTAATTTGTCCTTGAATTAAATTGTGAATTAAAATCGAATTTAATCTTAACAGCTACTTGGAAATAATTAATTAATTCGATTTGAATTAATTAGTTGGAGAAATTCAAGTTAAAAGTCTTTCTGAAGTCGTGCAAGAGTTATCCCTTAAATTAAGGAGATAATGTTAAGTTATATTTGAGTTGTAATTAGTTAACTCAGTTTACTGAGTTAAGTCTAGTTAAATTAGTTCCAAATTGTTTGAGGAACTAATGGTGAGTTAATAGTCAGTTGATGCATGCATGCACTCGACTAATGTACTCTAGTTAATTGAAGATTCCCTCATCAGAAACTCATACATGTCTATTTTGAGAAATACCCAGTTGAGATTAAAGATAATGACAATGTACTATCAGTTGCATGTGTTTTCTTATAAAGAAACTCATGCATGCACTCAAGGCATCATTTCTTGAGGATTGTGCAGTTCCGACAATGTGTGAGATCAGAAGTGTTCCACTTGGTGAGGTGAGAATCATCCCAAAGGAACAACGCAAGGAAATAGGACCTTGGAGGACAGAGAGGAAGGCTTGAGAGAAGCCAAGATTGCCTATGAGCATCTGTGAGGATTGTACTGAGAGTTGGCTAGTTGTAAGAGTTAAGGCTTTGTATAATTCCTATGTATTTCCACCTTGTATGATAATATAGATAGTGGGGTTGATAGTGGGGTTTGTAGCTGAGGCTTTCTGCAAAGTATTTTCATGTGTATTGTGCCATTGATTATTCTTCTTCTAGTTATATTGTTCAGCTCGATGTTTAAGCTTCCACAAATTGATAGTAGAAGTAGGTTATAGTATTCTGCTTTGATTTCTATTACATTATTGGGTTAACCTACCAAAAGATTTTCTACACCATATACAATTAATATGGCTTTCTAACATCTCTAATAAAGATTAGTTTAAAACTATTTGTTCAACAAATATGACTAAAAAGGATATTCATATGGAAAAATTGAGATTGATTAAGAAGTGGTAAAACTTTTAAAAATATATAAATCAATTTTTAAATTTAATATAATTAATTTGTTAATAATAAATTAGATATAGTTACATTTAAAAATTATATATATATATATATATATATATATATATATATATGTGGATATTATTTTTTTATAAATGTGTATAATGTGTGTGGGATAACTTAAGAGGCTAGTTTAATAGATTATGGTCAATGTTGTTAGATATTTGATCAGGTTTGTGCTACCATTGAGATTTGCAACTATTCACCTTAAAATAAAATAAAAAATACTTAGCAAGCTACTATAGCCACCAACCATAATACTTGATGGTGGTGTTCTTCAGGTTGTTCTTGGCAAGGAATGATGCCAAGACACCCTATAGTGGTTAGGAAAAACTCCCCATTTTTTTATGCCTCAAGTTGGCTCTTCGACCATAGAGAGTAACCCTCAAAGTGTCATTATAATAGTTTCTCTAAATCACCTTAAAACAATTCCTTCAAGCCCTTGAATACCAGATTTAAACATTGATAGTTTAATAAAATGTCAAAGAATATATAGACAGAGCTAATAGTATACTAGAACTATTCCTTTGAACTAGGGCCTTTTCAATGGGCACCTTTATCCCATGATGCAAATACATAAAAATATTAATAGAAAATGTAGAAAAACATATCTCAAAAAGTAATGAAAATAAAGTAAGTATTTATTGGCATTGAGGAACAAAAAAATCAAGAAAATTATTGAGAATGATAATCTTTAACCCTTTTTTGACAAAGAAGAAAGTGTATTGGATCATTTTAGATGACATCAATCGCTTTCATGAAACATATTGATACATTCATTTAAAACCACTAACTCACAACAACTAAAATCCTTGAAAGATTTGATTTTTAAAAAATATATTCCTTATAACAAATGGGCAACAATAAATACTAAACCCATGAAAAACATTTAAAAATATTTACTCAAAATAGTGAACAATCAACCAAAATAAAAGCATAAAATAATAACTTTACCCAAGTCAACCAAAATCCAAGTCATCACTCTTAATAACTTTTGGAATAATCATCTAATTCTCTTGAAGTTCCCAATAGAATCGTCTTCAAAACTTTGTATAACTAAAGTTCCAACAACATCCTATAAACATTATGTTAATTCCAACCCGCTTTATGGATCAATGCACGAAGACCACTTCTTCAAAGACAAGGTCAAGCCTTGAAACCATCAAGTACTTACAATATTTGCAACATCCTCTTTCAACTCTAAAACTAAATGTTATTCCATATCTAACTATAAAACATAATCTAATTAATATCTTAGTATTAGCCTCAAACCCTAACAAACCATTTCTGTAAAACCTTTTCCAAAAATTACATTAAGACTATACTAAATATTTTTCAATCTCTAACCATAAAACATAATCCAATTAATACATTTAGTATTAACCATAAAACAGAATCCAACTAATATCTTAGTACTACGCTCAAACCCTAACAAGCCACTTCTCTAAAAACTGTTCCAAAAATTACATTAAGACTAAGACTGTACTTAAAAAAACAAACTTAAAATATCTTTCAACAAATTCAAAATTATTACATTAACATAGTGGCTAAATCCTAACAGCTCTCCCACAACTAAACTTTTGACAAAACCTTCTCCATCACCTATGGACCAACTCCTCTTCTAACAACTTGTATGATGTGAAGTTAAAGAACCCTTGCTTCTAGAAAATTGAAATCTATTAGTAATGAGTTTCAGCTACACTATTCACCACGAATATCCCTGTGAAACATTAAATGTGGGCTTTCATTCTTTCTTTCACAACATTATAAATTACTAGAAAATAAATGCTTCATGATTGACAATTTTTTTTATGACGTGGCTTAACCATTAATAGGTTTTTAAACTTCTATGCAATAAACCTGAAAATATGATAATAGGTTTTTAAACTTCTATGCAATAAACCTGAAAATATGATAATATGTGGCTTAACCATTAGGTTATTAACCTCTATGCATAAAGTGAAACTATAGGACATATATTATTATATAGTCTCCAAATTGCGATAATAGTAGTGAATTAAACGAATTTGAACATTATGCATTTTACATGATTGTCAAATGCAAAACATTTAGCCAAAACAATAATATAAAACAAGGGCACCTGCGTAGCGGCAGTCCCTGCCTATCTTTATCCCTATGCCAAAATATCCCTATGCCAAAAAAACATGTGTTCAAAAATTCCGGTGCAGGACAGGGAATTCAGGGTGACGATGACTGGTATTTGATGCATTCCTATTATTTTTAAGACGCCCGTTGCTACGTGTAATTATGACGAAAATCTCACAGACGTACCGAACTGCAGTGCTTGTACTGCTAGTTCCCTCGGATACACCGCAATTTAGGTTGCTTTGTTCACACGAAATCTTTTAAAAAAAGGCCTCTACTTCTGTCTCTGTCACCGTCTTTCGACAGAAAAAACACAGTAGATGTGACTCATATCTTCCGCGATGCTGTATAATTTGAAAGCCACTCATTTTTCCGCTCCTCCTAACGGGCTCTCCTGCAACAAATTTTATAGAATTCGAGCCCTATTTCGCAAATTTCAGCGGATTGGTAACTATCAGCTACGCAGGTTCGTTAACTAGGAGGTAGACATGTTGGACATGCAAAAGAGACAGAGGTAAAGACATTGGGTATGCAAGCAGCGGCAGTCCCTGCCGGGTCTGGGATCCTTACTTAGTTGTAAGTGGGTGCATCATTTGCTTTGTTTGACAGTGAATTAATTTCTGGAGGTATCACTGATTTGATTAAAATACTTAGCGAATGTAGCATTGGACTAATCTATTATATTGTAATTTTGATATTTAAATTAATATTTTTAATCAAAGTAATTTGACTATTCTGTTGTAATTGAATTTCTATACAATACATTGATACAACTATTTATAGGGAAAAAGTCGTGAATACCATGGCACACCTCAGGATATTGTTGGCAAAGATGGGCATGAGATCTAAGGGCTTGGAATGGATCATGGCATGCATTGAAAACATAAATTTTTCGGTCATCATCAATGGTTCTCCGTCACCTTTCTTCAAGGCGGAACGGGGTCTCCGTCAGGGATGCCCCCTCTTTCCACTGATGTTTATTCTGGTCATGAATACCTTAAGCATTCACCTAAATAGGGCAGCGACAGGATTATGCTTCCGACCAATTAAGATGTGTAAAGACTTTTATTTATCCCACAACCTTTTTGTGGACGACATTCTAGTTTTTGTTATGCTGCACAAGGCCTCCTGGCAGTGTCTTTTTGATATTATTTCCAGGTTTCAATCTGCTTCCGGTATCTTTATCAACAAGGAAAAATCGAAACTATACCACAATGAGTCTGATCTGGTATTGGTTTCATGGATCGTCGAGCTTTTTGGTATAGAAGTTGTGCTGATTGAAAATGGTCTCAAATATCTTGGTTTCTCCCTCAATCCAACTGGGAACAAACAGGGGGATTGGTCATGGCTGCTGGACTGTTTTTACTCTAAAATCTCAGGATGGGAAGCTAGGGTCCTCTCGCTGGCTGGCCGCTATATTCTCGTACAAGCTGTTCTATCCCAATTGGCCATATACTGGGCGCACCTTTTTTTCATCCCAGCTCCCATTATCAATAAAATGAAATCTTATGCTGCCAACTTCCTGTGGGGAGGAAAATCTGGTCAAACCAAATTTCACCTGGTTAAGATGCAGTGTTTATCGATTCCAAAAAAATTGGGAGGCTAGGGCTTCTTGGATATGAGATCGATGGGCAATGCACTCTTATGCAAAACTCTCCTCCGCGGTTTATTCGGAAACGGTCCCTAGAGCACTTTCTTCAAAAGTAAATACTTGAAAGGAAAAAATATTGCTTTTTGGTACAGAAGGAATTCGCTTGGGATCAAGAAAGGATCTGCCATATGGCTAAGCCTCCATAAGAACTTGCCATTTATCATGAGAAATTTTCGGTGGTCCATTTATACAGGTTCGAATATTTTTATTGGCACTAATCTCATTCACAATGGGCTATCCTCTCCTCTGCCGCCGTCTTTGGTATCCTTTTTCCACTGCAGGGGTATTTTCACATGGGACCGTCTCATCAAATCTTGGTCATCCTCGTCCCCCATCTGGAAGGACACAGAGGACCTCTCTTTGTCGCCTTATCTCTTCTCTGTATGGAATACAGTGCGCATCATCCTTCAGGGTTCATCCATTAAAAGATCGGGGGTTTCGGATGTCTTGGCATGGTACATGCCCCGTGCACCATCTCCAATTCGAGTAAAAGGCATTTACGCTGCACTATCTCAAATGGAGGCTCAACCTATTATGCCGATTTTCCCTTTCCGTTTTTGGAAAGCCTCTTGCCCTCTCAAGATGGTACTTTTCTCCTGGCTCCTCTTTCAGAACAGGAATCTATCCTGGGACAATCTACAGAAGAGAGGATGGACTGGGCCGAGCCATTGCGCCTTATGTTTTTCTGCTGGGGAGACAAACTTCCACTTGTTCTTCCAGTGTCAAGCATCTCTGCAAGTCTGGTATGATCTCTCCTTAACACTGGATTTTCCTCACCGTAGTTTCTCCTCTGTACAGGAAGGATTTCTCTGGTGGAGCGTACAGTCGGATTCACGACGCTCTTTTTTTATTTCTGTCTGCTGGTCTATCTAGATATGGCGAAATGAATCTATCTTCAAAAACTTTCGGAGGCCCATTTCTTCCACTCTGCTTCGCATCAAGGCTCTCCTGGAATTTCTAGGCATATAGGCCTCCTTTTTGGCAACTCCATCGAGTTATTTTTTCGCCATGTTTCAATACATTTTTGGTATTAAGATCTTCTCTGCCTCTGAGGCACCACAACTGTTTAATTGGCAAGTTCAACGAACTGAACTATCTGAACTCTTCAAGCTCCTTCTGATTGATGTTATTTAACTTTTCAGTGTATATCGAAACCTCATGATCTGGCTTTTACCATGATAGATATGGGTTAATCCTTCATTAAACCTATATATGTAATTGATCATCATTATATCAATACAATATGATTTTTTTGTGAAAAAAATACGTTACACATGCAATTACACGTTCTTTTAAGATGACATATATACAATGGAGTTGTCATCTGGCACTATCACTTGCAACAAGTGGTGGGGACATACGGTATACTCAGTAAAAATGTTTCAACTTACCATCTTTTTCGTTTCACCATTATGTGAAACAACAAGGACATCGATTGGGATATCCAACGGCATAGGAACTTGGGATTGGGATATCCAGGAGCATAGGAAACTGTCGAGGAGATGGAGCTCGAGAACACTCCATGGAAAATAAAGTTTGGAAAACCATATTTGAAGCCCTCTTGCAAAAGCTTGAATTTTCCATTTCTAAATACTCCAATATTAAGTAGAGCTACTTTTCTGTGATAATTTCATTCATTAAAAAATAACAAATAATTAAAAAATAAGGTAATACAACCTTGCATGAATGCCAGTTGTCTCAACTATTGATTCCCAAATTTTGATGTTTTACCTTCTAGCCACCACAACCTTCATTGCTGGAAGTGTTAGTCATTGGTCGTCCATGAGTCAGTGACAGTTTTTCAGTCCGCAAATCAAGAAACAAAGGCAGTGAAGAGAGCACAACAAAGTAACAATTTCTCATTCTGCAAAGCAAGAAATGAAGGTAGCGAAGAGAGCACATGAAGAAGCTTCTAGGCAGGGGCAGAATGAAAGGTTGTTTTATAAACTCTTGGTGGATAATGTGGAAGAGTTGCTTACAACTGTTTACACTAACTGTTGGCAAATCCAGTCATCTGTAATGTTATCACTGGCAACTTTTTTGTTATGTTTTGTCATTTCTTGCTGAAGCAACTTTTTTGTTATGTTTTGTCATTTCTTGCTAAATTTAGGTTGTGAGATGTATCAACAAATTGACGCTTAGTGTTGTGCCTCATATCCTCTGGAAATCGCATTAGAATAATTTTTATTTGTGCTTACAGGAGATTTTGTAGAACCTATGGCGGGTTCTTTTATCTTAAGCATGTCTCAATCTGCAATATACTCTTTTTTTTCTTCAGATAATGCTATGAGACACTCTTTAATGTAACAATGAATTTGTTTTGATGTTGTGATAATTTCATTCATTAAAAAAATAATAAATAAAAAATAAGGTAAATCAACCTTGCATGAATGCCAAGTGTCTCAACTATTGATTCCCAAATCTTGATGTTTTACCTTCTAGCGACCACAACCTTCATCGCTGGAAGTGTTAGTCGTTGGTGCTCCGTGAGTCAGTAAGCCAACTGTGCTTTTGCATGCAAACGTCCACCTATGGCATTTTATTTTGAAGTCAGCTGTGTTTTTGCATGAAAACGTCCACCTTTGGCTTGTAGCACATTGTGAATAATTTTTATCCGTGATAGGTGGTGGTCATCTGTGAGTTATCAACTGATCTGAATCTGTACCGATTTGAATCTATACACTGTGGTCAGCTCTATTTGGATCAGACAATAGTAGAGCAAGCAGAGGTGGGTCGCACCAGCCGTGAGACCAATAGCCAAGCCAACCACGCTACACAGAGGGGAGGCTACTATGAGGTCTACATAGAGGGAGGGACTATGTTCAGTGAACATTTAGGTGCTACGAACGAATATGGGTGACTATTTTAGCGACAACATCACACTTCACCAATTGGATCCACGGAAGGCGTAGCAAGCTTAGTTCAGTTATGGAGGAAAAGGGCATGGCTTATGCAGTCAATAATCTTAGGTTCTTCCTTTTGTTTCCTAGACATATATATCTAAAATTTCATAGGCATTTTTGTAGACAATTTAACACTGTATTTGGGAAAGTTCAAGAACTACCACAATTGAGATGTTCTTCGCATAAGTTTCTAGAGTTTTCTTCATTGCTGATAATAAGAACAAATACTGTAAATGTCTTCTTTACCAGAATATCACAAAATCTTGTGCGGATGGAAAAAAATCAAAGCAGGTTAAAGACATAGATACCATAAACGATGACAGGAAAGGTTTCAAACTATTGTAGGAAGATTTGCTGAACTCTCCTTGAATTTTATCAAATTCGGTCGCAATTTCATGTTCAATCAAATTCCACAAGAGCTTTGATGTAAAATGGCACAAAATTGTCTGCCGTGAATTCGTTCAAATTTAGTTCAAAACGGCTGAAATTTAATTGAAAGGGACACGAACTCTCTAATGAAAAGAAAATTCTATCTAAACGCTGGTAGTGCATGTAAAATAAATCAAATATAAATTGAATTTCATTGATCATTCAATAAAAGGGTTAAGTAGCACCCTTCCGACAAGCTTCGTTAGCATTTTCTGAATTATTGTGAGGCTGCTGAGACGCAGTAGAAATACCTTCAGCTTCAAAATTCTTGATTTTCGACCTCAATCATGGAAGGCGTATTTATGCCACAATTTCTATGTTTCATGGTCCCAATGACATTGTCATTTCACCTGCAATTCTAATAGGTGAATCCTAACAAATTTGAATAAGTTCCAATTTATTTTTTCTTACATGCAGAGGTTGTAGTTAGAATACTATATGAGGCATTTACCATTGAGTTTTTGAGTAAGGTTTTCATGTTCAATATCATTATTATCGTCGGCAGTAAATAGAAACAATTAAAGCAAAAAAATCAATGCATTTAAAGAAGAGGAAATTAAAGAATGAAATGGATGCATTTCTAGTTGAGTTTTTTATTAAGGTTTTGGTAAGTTCACCTTGAAACCACGGTGCTAAATTTATTCTTTAAAAGGTTTTGAAGCATTTTGTTCTCTATTGGTCACAATTAATAGGTTCTCCATGATCCTTCGCAGGTAGATCCTTTGCAGCTAGCGGAATGGTGGTCACATGCACAAAAGCGGGTCATGGACCAATGGACCATTTGCTACATTAAGCAGAGCAACAGGTACATATTATTTACAACCTCATAAGAGTACCTCATTTTACAGTTTGGTATGCATTTTTGTATCACAAAATATCTATGTGAACAAATACCTGAAACTAATTAATGCAGATGACACTGGAGTCTAAGGGTTTTCAAATCTCTATTTTTCCATATAAATGTTCTGCTAATCTAATGAATTGAATGACTATATATTTTATGACTTGTTTAAGTCTACATCTTGCAGATTGAAAACAAGAAAGAAACCTTACTTGCGAAGTGGAGAACTTTGGCAGGGGGAAAACCAAAAACCTCACTCGCGAAGTGGAGAAATTTGGCATTTGAAGTGTGCCTAACTACAACGGTGAGCTTTAGAGAGGTTGTTCTCTGCTTCAATGGCTTTGCAATGAGGTTAATGTTTGCTTCAATTGCTTCAAGCAGAGAGTCATTGGCAGTCGGCAGTGGCCATGGGCGACAAGTGTAAATAATGGTGGTAGCCAGCAGTAACAGGTGTAATCACCTCTTCAAATTTTTTGAACAAAGGTTTATGCAACATTGCCCGATTTATATATAAAATCACAGAACTTTGGATAAAATGGATCAATACGATGTATTAATATGAAATCAATCGATATCCCAGCAATAAGACCTCCAAAACAAAACTTTGGATAAAACCAAAAAACCACGATATGTTTTAATTAAGACCTCCAAAACAAAACTTTGGATAAAACCAAAAAATCACGATATGTTTTTTTAAAACATTAGTTATTAGTGAGGCTGTTCTCTGCTTCAATGGCTTTGCAATGAGGCTAATGTTTGCTTCAATTGCTTCAAGTAGAGAGTCATTGGTAGTTGGCAGTGGCCATGGGCGACAAGTGTAAATAATGGTGGTAGCCGGCAGTAACAGGTGTAATCACCTCTTCAAATTTTTTGAACAAAGGTTTATGCAACATTGCCCGATTTATATATAAAATCACAGAACTTTGGATAAAATGGATCAATACGACGTATTAATATGAAATCAATCGATATCCCAGCAATAAGACCTCCAAAACAAAACTTTGGATAAACCCAAAAAACCACGATATGTTTTTTTAAAACATTAGTTATTAGTTAAATGTAACGGTGCGCTTGAATTAATATGAAATATATCATCGATTAATTGCTATAATCCCTGCTATGCGAAAGCAGGGACTAATAAAGATATGTTTTCTTTTAAATATTTATAATTAAATAATAATTAAACCAATTTGATATCAAAATAATGATTTATATTTTTTTCCTAAATATTCAAAGTTAAGGTAGTCAACAAAATAATAATTTGTAGTTTTTTTGTTTTTTTTTTTTATTATCAAAGTTAAGGGTGGTATGGGTAATTATAATCGAAAAACACATTTCAAAACCATAAACCATTTATTCTTGAAACCTTAGTATTGTTATTAAAAATTAAGTTGAAGCTTATGCACTTCAGGTGGGTTTCAAATTAGCTTTTTTCCTTGGTGTGAAAATTTTTATTATTGTAGAAAATTTTAAAAATACTATTTGATATTTGTGTTTGGGCGCTTAACTTTCTAAAGCTTCATTGAACTCCATTGAACTCTATTTTCCTTTTTATCCAATTATTCTTCCCCTATCCTTCTTCCACGCTCTTCGATTCAATAATTCCCCAGTAAATTTGCAAGAAAATAAATTTCTTGAAAATGTTGGGGTGTAATTGATCAATGGGAAACATTCCACTCACTTAATCATGGGATTAAAATCTCATTTAAATTACCTCATCTTCCTAGGGGACAAGAGTATTACATTCATCATCACCGAGACATGCAAAGGCTACCTAAATATATGATTTGAAGCAAGGCATAATTGAGGGACTAGTGTTTGTCGTTCATTGTCATTGAATCATGCAAATAATGCCTCTCACATCTCCCCTTATGCCTCCATTATTTTGTGCCTCACATCAGGTATTCTCCCCATGCTGCAATCTAGATTGTTGAGGGCTTTAGCAAGCAAGGAAGGACATGGTTGTTCAATTGTTGAATTATGGCCTTGTGTGGGTTCTGTACTTGCGAGTACACTTAATTAGTGCTTGAACTTCTTTAATCCTCTCAATGCCCCTATCTCCTTGTAACATCTCCTACGCTAATTGTTACATTTATAAACATTTTATATATTCATGCATTCCATTGTGGTAACAATTGCTGGTGCAAACTCTGTTTAAGAATGATGGAACTATTAATGTTGACATTCATTAATTCTTTGATTAAACTTGTTGGGGTGTATCAATGCTTTATTTTAATGTTAAATTATTAATTATAATTATAATATATATTTATATTATTATTAAACTTGCTGGAGAGAAGGGACAATGGGCTAGAGTTCGAGGAAGGAAATTCTGGTTTCACCTACTTAACATGAATCACCATACCCATGCCTGTTAAATTTAATTTTAGGCCCTTTACGGCTAGGAAAATCCATTCCTGACCCGAATTTATAATTAATGCGACTGGGAAAATATTTTTTAGAATTAGAAGACACGTCGACTACTGGGAATGTGAAGGGGCAACTCAGTTGGGTGGTGTCATCCCAACCTCCCTTTCTCACAACCTAAAGAGGTAGAGTATGTCCAAAGGCATTATGGGGAAAATTGATGCACTTTCAACCATAACAGGGGATGTAGTCACGCAATTGTAAATATATTGGTCCAATTCAAAAAGGAGGTCCGTTCTTGCTTCTGGAAATCCTCATGTTAAAATGTGGAGGACCAGCATGGGTGTGAACTCATGGAGAGCACTTTAACCTGCGTTGGACCACTAATCCATTCTTGGTTTTTATTTGGTGTTACCAATTTGGACACATGTATTAAATTCAAAGCATTGGGTGCTTGTTGAGGCTATGAAACCATTAGTGCTTGCCGCAATTGTGAAACCACCAATGCTTGCCTCTTGTTGTGAAACCACCCATACAACGAATCATTTGGTGTCTGCGGTTGGTTGTGAAACTACAAGTGCTTAGTGCGGCTATGAAACCACTAGTGCTTGTCAATAAGCTTTTAAAACCACCTGCAAAGTGATATCAATATTCTAGTCCAATTGGATCATTACCTTATGAAATTATTTTCTCAAACTTTGGGTTCAAATTGAGGGTGGTTAGCTACAAGATAGATCTCATCATAACTGCCATGTAGTTGGGAGGAGAGCAAGATTCACTTCTCAAGTTTCCAACAAGAATCAAATGTATTAGATTAGCATAGTCAATGCTCATTGTTTTATGAATGTTGAGTTATGTTTAATTATGATGAAAAACTCTCGTATATTTGCCTTTGTGTGAATTATGCATGAATGTTTAACTATCTATATATTCATGATGAATAATCTAGCTCAGATGTTTATGGTCATTTGATTGTCTATTTATGTTGAAGAATTTAGAATTTTTCACTTACCTCACATGTTAGAAAAATACTAGAATTTTGTCATACATTCTATGTGCATGGGATATAAAATTTGTATTGTAATCATGAAATTTCAGGACATCTTAGACTTTATGATTGTTTTCCTTTATATATTGTAGTTTTCCTTTATTTATAGCTTGTGGTGGTATGGAATACACATATTGTTAATAATTTCTACCATAGTTATGAATTTACAATTACTTGATTATTTGTAGATGATGCAAGTTGTACAGTTATTTTGACTATGTGTTGCCTGAAAGTCAGGACGAAGCTTTCCCTTTTTTTAGAATTGTTATTTGATAGCATTTGTGAAGTATATTGTCTAGAAAAATGGTAGAGTGTATTATTATCCTATTGTATTGCAACAACATTATTTGAATTTAAGTATCATGTACAAGAGCTGACTAAATTTGGAACAATGTTCCATGAGTAGTTTAAATATTATATGTGTAAATTAGTTTTGGGTCATGCCCTTTTCTAGCCTCAACAATTTCATCTAGGTGATTATCATTTCCCATGAATTCATGTACTACAAGTTTGGTGTTTCATGAACTATTGATATATGTAAACATCTCATGAAAATTAGCTTGGGCTCACACCCCCTTCTACCCTCACAATTCTATTTGGGCGGATATGATCGCCCATCTACTTGTGCACCGCCTAATTATCAAACATAGAAAGGTAATGAGCTGAACTTACCAATTATTTTGTACAATTGATTGAGGTTGTGTTGTCAGCCTCGAATCATTTGAGCCTTTATTTCTCTTGCTCAACCCTTAACTATCTAGGTGTTATCTCAAAACCTGACCCTGGAAGGCTGCTGACCAGGAAGACCTTAAGTTACTATTTCAAACCTACTTTAGGCTGAGGCTTAGCCTCCCCAACCTGAGAGGGCTCTCTCAAAGTGTTAATGATCTTTGATTATGATTAAGATGGCTAACTCTTATGAAACAAATGTAAAAATATGAGTGGTGGAAACACAATTAGAAACTATCCATTGGGCTTATGGAGTCAACATCATTTCAGTATACAATAGTATCAACCTTACATAGAAGTTAGGGCATTCAGCATTCAACACATTCATAACATACCAAAAACATATAGGACCACACAATCTATGAATGTATACAGGAAGTTAGAGCACTATGAGTGAATTCTAAGTGATTACACATTCATACCACTGCAAATATTGGGAAAAGAACAACACAACACATTCTGAACATCGAATCCCTCCTGAGTCCTGAGAAGTAAAGCCAATATTGTATTACTAAAACAGAGTCTTTACATAAAGCCAAATATCAGAGCTTTTTTTTTTATAAATTTCCAACCCCGTGTACATTGCTCTTTCTCCTATTTATAGAATTCTTTTACAAGGCTTAGATTCCTCCTCCAACATGAGGGGAATTCGAATTCTACTTCTTATGACACCTATTCATACTTTAATTACCTATTAAATGTAACAAACTGCTAACTAGACTTATTAGAGATCTAAGGCAAATAGGAGTCTGACTCCATATCATGCTAATAATAGCATTCATTACAATAAATTCTCATTCTTTGACAAGTGGTCTCTTTTAGTTTAGTTGTAGTGGGTGTTTGTAGCTGCCTACTGGTCTTTAATGTCACATCTTCTTCGTGGCTCCTGAAAAGCAGGAAACTGCCCCTGTTTATCTGTCCTTTGTTTTCCTCAAAGATATTCGAACTAATAAACCATGTCCTTCTTCTTTGATTATACCAAAATATATTAGAATGCCACCTGCTTGATGTGCTGTCAACCTTTTTCCATGTGTGAGAACAAGAACTCTTCCAAACTGCCTGACATATCATGAACTATGGTATTTTTGATCACTTGATAACAAAAAGTTTGGAGTTCGAATATATGTTTCTTCTCCTTGTTTCTTCCCTTGTTGAATGTTGACACTTGTTACATGATCCTTGAAGGAGATTTATTTTTCAAAAATTTTCCCTCGGTCTTGCAAAATTGGTTGAGAGTTTGAATTATGTAGCTACAGCAGTTTCGTAGCACGCTACGAAACTGCTATGCGTTAGGCATTATCGTCAGCAGTTTTGTAGTGCGCTACGAAACTGCTGTGTAATCACCAAAACACAATCTAATATCAAAAATTTTCTATCTTGAGCTTCTTTATATTCAAACATCCTTTTCAACTGCTCCAAAACTTTTCAAAACTGAGTGAAACTATATGATTCCTCAAGAAAAAATATAACAAGGAAAAACCATCAAAATTTGGAACATAACCTTTTTTTCTATGTGACTTCCTTAAGGAGATTTTTTCTGCTGAGCTAACTGCATTTTTAAGTCCTCAATTTGCTTCTTCATAGTCTGGTCCCAGCTCTTAGCTTTGTATTGACCTTTCTGATGAATTGTGCCTCCTTTATTGTAGGGACAATCCAGCTACGGAATTGAACATTAAAGTCGACCACCTCTGGTATTTGAAATGTTTTGTCCTCCCACTGAGCTTGCCTTTGGTTAAAATAAGCTTCTTTAATTGCATGTTTTCTGGAGGCTTTCTTCAGTCTAGCAATTTCAAAGTTTGCCAATTCCAACTTTCTTTTCAACTCTTCAACACTATCTTCTTCCTGAAGGGTAACTGCTTTACCTTTATCTTTTCCTTCATGAGACTATGTTATCTCCTCTGTTTCATCTGCTCCTGGCAGTATCTCCTGTATGTCTTTGAAATTCCTCGTTATGGGTCTTCTTGGACTAAAGACAAATTTATCAACTGAATCATCGAACTTGAGCTTTTTCGAGGCTTTATTTTTCTTAGCCTTGTCTTTTCTTGACTCTATCACATCTGCTTGAACCAGGGGAGACTCTTCAATATCAATTACCTGCAATATGTCATTAAGACTTCCCTTTGAAATCGGGGTGTCTTCAGTCACCACTGCTTTGCCCTTTTCCCTAGCTAATTGGCTTCTTGTCATTCTTCTCTGGACTATTTCAGCTGTGGGTGATTTAGGTGCACTTTCTCTAATTTGAATTTTCTCTTTCTGGGATTGTTGGGGTGTATCTTGGATTATCAGTGACTTGGTGGGTTCCCTTACCTGTTTCCTAGCCTTCACCTTTATAAACCTCTTGGATCTTGTTTCTGCCTGATGATCATTGGTTGCTGGCAAGTCTTTTGTATTTTGAGGACTAAGACCAGTCTCGTTCTTGAAACCAGACATGAAGATGAATGTGGGCAAGTCTCTACCAACCTTCTGGAGTTCAAGCAGAACAATCAACTTAACCAATCCATGGTGAAACAATGAAGTCTCACAAGCCTCTTTCCTTAATTGCACCTTATCACACATTTTGCTTAGGCTACATAATAAGAAGAAAGGTAAATAAATAGATGTCTTCCCTATGAAATGCAACAGAAGTTTAAAATGATATGAATACACCTTATTATATCTCCCTTCACGGGTAAGGTACTTCTGTATGCAGGTAAGCAAATTGGCATACGAATCCTTGACATAACTCCTAGGAATAGACTTGTTTAAATCGGAGTTAAAGAACTCATGCTTCAGAAATTCTTTACATGGGTTCATATCGAATTTGAAATTCTTAAACCAAGTTTCTTTCCGTCTTGGAATCTTCGTAACTGTGGATATTATGTCTGGTGAGACCTGCAGTTCAAGCATACCAACCTTTGAATTCAGTCCAGTGAAATTCAAAGCAAATTCCTTGGTGACTTGTGCATGACCTCCCTGGAGTTTCTTGCAAAAATTCCAACACCCAACTTGTTTGAATGCATGCTCAACTTCTCTGTTCCTCAAGGTCATGTATAAACCTTCAGGTTCAGTCCTTAAACACCTGCCTGACCTATGATTCTTTCTCTCTACAGACCCCTCCATGAATCTCCAGCGGAATGATATGTTTGATGACCAACAGTGTTTCAATCGTTGATCTTTGCCTCACTTGATAGCTGCCTCGCTTGATATGTAATGCATTGAAATTGAACGTTTGTAGATTTGTCCCTTGTGTAATGAATACAATCATGACTAAGACTGTGAATACCTGACTTTTATTGGATCTTGCAATCCGAGTGTACCAGAGTACCTAGCGACTGTAATGATGGAGATAAGTGGTTGGACATGATATGTGGAGTGTATAAGCTGACAGTGGATGATGCGACCATAACTGAACTTGACAGATTTGATAGTTGGGAAAGATTTGTTGTGGATTGCACGAATCTCCAATTTCATAGCACAGTCAGTGCAAAATCTGGATTATGCACTACAAAATCACCTAAAACATGTTGTGCTGCGAAAACACCTAAAACTGAATTATGCGCTACGAAATCACCTAAAGAGCTTTGTAGCACTTAATAACCTTTGAACAAAGTTGACACATGGAAATTGTGTGAATTATGAGACCAGTGGTGAATGAGAATGCATAGTAGATTCCTAAGACTCAGACTCTAAGGCAAACAAAAACTCAAACCTAGACTAGCACCGAATCTTTACCATCAAACTAATGTGAGAATTTTGGGAATTAGACTTCTTAAGTGATAACACTAGGTATCACACGTGACCTATGAACCAATGCGGCATTCAAGTGCGTTTTTCTAAGAACGAGTCGATAGATACAAGGTTGTGATGGTAAGTATTCGACCTTTAGGCCCTCTATAAAACTTGAAATGGCCTCACATTGTTGGCCCGAAATATTTTTTTAATATACTAAGTATTCAACCTTTAGGCCTTGATAAAACTCAAAATGGTTGTTTTTTGTGTTAAGTGTTCGGCCCTTGGGCCTTTATTGAAACTTAAAACTCCTAATGCCAATTTGGCACCCAAATATTAAAATATTACCAGTGAGGCCTACTAAATATTGAGGCCTTGGAATTTGGGAGAAATTGGTGTCGCCAAATAGTGGCATGGATAAATAACCCCGACTCAACATGGCAAGGACCTAGTGGGCCCGGCATTTCTTGATCCTTCAAGATGCAGGGAAATATGGTATATGTGAATAAGTGCCACAGTCGACCAATCTGATATGACATGGCAGGTGTAGGTCTCACCAGACCTTCAACCATTGGGCCACCATTCTAAGAACATTTCGAATCGGTTGAGATAGACTAGCCACTATAACAAGGCACCGTGTGGACCCCATCAAGATCTTGACCTTTGAGCATCAAATCCTTTGCTGATGGATGTGAATCATAGTTGGGACCTCCCAACTTGAGGAAATACATTCCAAGTTGAGCCATTAGCTCATGGGTCTGCTTTGTCGGGGCTAAATTTGTGAATATATGAGATTACCTTTGAGTGGATCCCAGTCTGGTATGGTGTGGGCTAGTGGCTCCACTATATGCATGGTACTTGACCTTCAGTTGGGGTGTATACAAGTACTATAGAAATGTGTGTGAATAGACCTAACCCATTCTAAATTTGTGGAACCATTGGTCCATGTGGCATTGCATCTTGGACTAGGGGTGAGGACCATAGATTCCATGTGGCATACCATTAATAATGTGGCTTTCATTAATGGGCCATAAATTTTATCATGCATAAATTTTGATTCTGGAATTAGATTGAGGAAAAAATTATATCCCTAAAAAGCTCTCATTGAGCCGAACATAATGGTAATGTTAGTTTTTAGTTTCATAAACTTTTAAAAAGGAGCATTTATTTTTGTAACCCAATTTTCATAACATACCATGGAAATCGGGTTAAGACATCAATAACACCTTCCACAACTCGAGATAATACAAAGGGGTGGAAGGGAGTGTTACAAAGTGGTATCAGTGCCCAGGTTCAATAGTTGGATTAAATGGACCTTGAAAAATAAAAATTAGAGCCTTGATACAAAGTGATCAGAGCTGAAGTCTAGTAGTAGACCTGAATAAATTATGGATAAAATTTAAATGATATCTTAGCAATTGCATGTGCAGACTTTCTTCATATTTATAGTTGATGTGAATATTACTCTTGTTAGCATGTTGACATGTCTTATATTTTTAAATTCTAGTTAACCTGAAATATAATTCAATATTAAGATAATGAATTGGCGTACTTATGCTACATTTAATTAATGGTTATGTGTATGTAACAACACATAAGACAACATAAGTTCCAACTAGAAAGTAAAGGGTGAGTATCAGGATGGTGTAGTACTGCATGGACAGAGCCTAATATAATCAGGAAGAAGAATCACTTGGGAAGAGGGTGGAAGAGAATTCCCTTGACTAGATGGACTCTCTCAGGAGTCTTAAGGTTGAGTTAAGAAGTTGCAAAGAAGACAATAAAAACAAGTAGAGGTGAATGTGATGATCCTATAGAGTCTATAAAGGTAGAAACAACATGAGCCGAGTGCTAATTATATGGGGAAAAATTGAAATAAATCCCATTTGAGATAGAAAGGCATGAGTTTGAAGCTAATAGAGAAAAGGGAAGTAAAACAAGGAAAATGCACAGTCAAGCTAGTGAAGCTATTGTGAGAGAAGAAACTCCTCTTAGCACTCTAGAGAGAAGGGAAGACAACCCTGATAAGTCATCAAGGGTTGCGATTAAAAGACATTATTAACAAAGGAGGAATGAGAAAGGCCTAATGTCGGAGGACTTTAAGAAAGTAAAAACCCCCACCTTTGACGAAGAAAATAAGAATGTTGAAGAGGTGGAAGCATGGTTTCTGGGGATGAAGAAATACTTCAAAGTAAATGACTACTCTGAGAACATGAAGGATAGAGTAGCCATTTTCATCTTAAAAGGTAAAGATAATATATGATGGGAGGACTTAAGAAATTTTAAATACATTAGAGGAAAGTGGTTGTCATGGAATAAGTTTGAAAAGTATTTCTGAGAGAAGTACATGTCAGAAAGGTACTATGACAACAACATCAAGGAATTCCATGAGCTTAAGTTGGGGCAACTTACTGCTAATGAATACAAATAATTTTTCAGAACTACTGAGGTATGTATTGTACATCAAGGATGCAAAAGTAAATATTAAAAGGTACCTCAGTGGGTTGCCACAAGAATTTAGAGACAGGATCGAGTTTGATGAGCCCAGAATATTAGATGACATTATTTAGAAAACCAATTACTTTTATGAGTATTCTAAACATAATTTTGAGAAATTAACCAATTGGAAGAAGAAGGATCACAGAAAGTTTAAAGGGAAATAATGAAAACCCTACAGGCATAGGTAGGTGGGGAAAGGAGGTAAATTCACCAATCCTACCAAAGATGATTTCTAATGGACATTTCCTGCTAACAAAGATCAATCGTCTAAACCAATAAGAGAAGAAGTTGAGGAGTACAAGAAACCACCACTACAGTGTAATATATGTGGAGGAAACCACATGCGAAGGGATTGTCTTCAACCAAAGACACAAAATGATAAAATATTGTACAATGTAGAAGAGGAAATAATGGTGAATGTGTGGCTCAGTGTATGCCTCAAATTTATGTAATGTTAGATAACCAACAAGAAGATCTTCATGACTCTATCATCAATATGGAGGTGTGACCATTAACCAATAAATTTCAATTTTAATTGATCGAGGATCTAATATTTATTATGTTAGCCGTAACATTTTAAAAGATTGTATGATGCAAAAGAAAGAACATACTAAGCCGTGGTTGGTCTAGCTAGCCATAGGAGCCAAGAAAAAAAGTAACAGAGTTAGCAGAATCATGGCACCTATACCCTAATGGCATTCCTACTACAATGAATCTCAACATCCTTTTGTTGGGTTCATGTGATGTACTAATTGGCATGGGTTGGCTGGAAGCCCACAAGACCAAAGTGGAATATTACAACAAATCATTAGAGTGCCTTGATGATGAAGGTGAACAAAGGACATTGTACGAGAAGAAAAATCATATTTGAGTTTGGCAAATTTCAGCACTACAAGTGAAGAAATGTAGTTGAAGGGATGTACCTTGTTTATGATCTATGTAAATAATGTGGCAGAAGGAAAAAAAAATTGAACTTGAGGATCACCTCATTTTGAAGTAGTACAATGATGTATTTCCAAATGAAATACCAGGGTTACCGCCCAAGAGAGACGTTGATTTGTCTATTGAACTAATCATCAGCTCATTACCAGTGTCTAGGACACCATATCACATGAGCACTCACGAACTAGTGGAATTAAAGTTGCAACTAAAGGAGATTTTGGACAAAGGATTTAACATACCCAACATATCACCCTACAGAGCACTAGCTTTGTTTGTGAAGAAGAAGGATGGAACATTATGGCTATGCATAAATTATTAGAAATTGAATAAATCAATAAGAAAGAATAAATATCCATGTCCAAGAATTAATGATTTATTTGATCCATTGAGAAGATCCACTATGTTTTCTAAAATTGATTTAAGATCTAGATGCAACTAAGTCAGGAATAAGGATGAAGACATCCATAAGATTACATTTAGGACAAGATATAGGCACTACAAGTTCATGAAAATTTCGTTTGGACTTAGAAATTCTCTAGCCACATTTATATGCTTACTGAGAAATATGCTCAACCAATACCTGGACAAATTTGTATTAGTATTTGCAGATGATATTCTGGTTTACTCAAAAACTAGAGAGGAACATGAGGAACACTTGAAGGTAGTATTACATTCACATTACATGATCTTAGGGAACATAAGTTGTATGCTAAACTCAATAAATGTGATTTATTTAAGACAAAGATTCAATATTTGGGGAACGTGATCTCAAAGGAAGGTGCGGTTGTAAAACCTGAGAAGATTAAGGGCACCATGGAGTGGCCCACTATGTCATAGAACCAAGATCTTTTATGGGGTTGGTTGGATACTACCAATGATTTATCTTATACTTTTAAAAGATAGAGCATCCAATCACAACCCTATAGAGGAAATGGGTAAGTTTTTAATGGAAATCAAAGTGTGCAACCGAATTTGAACAACTCAGACATTTTCTCATGCATGCACCTATTTTAAGGAAAGTTTCTCCGAGAAAGACATATTAGTTTTCACAAATGTTTGCAAAGAAGGATTGAGCATAGTACTAATGCAGGAAGGGCATGTAATTTGCTACGAATCAAGAAATTTAAATGAACATGAAACTGTGTCACTCATGCCCTAGAGCTTGTAACAATTTTTCATGCACTAAAAATGTGGAGACAATATTTGCTTGGAGGGGAATTTGTGTTGATGTCAGACCATGGAGGGCCGAAATATCTATTTCGCCAACCTAAATTAAATGCAAGGTAGGACATATGGTTAGCCCTTATCAATGAATTTGACTTCAAAATAAAGCATATCAAAGGTAAAGAGAACAAGGTGGTAGAGGCACTAAGTATAATTCTACAAGTGGCTCACTTGGTAGTCGCGAGCTCTTTTGAATTTAACATCAAGGAAAATAACAAGGAAGCATTGGCACAAGATGAACACTTCTAGTATGTGAAGGATTATACGCAAAAGGGAATAGAAGGACCATTGAGTAGGAAGTACACATTCACAGACGATGGAATGCTAAAATTCAAACATATGTGGTATATACCTTGCATGGGTGACTTGAAGAAGCTCATTTTAGATGATTTTCACAAAAGACCTTATTTAGGTCATCCAAGTTATCAGAAAATGATAACAACCATCAAGAAGATATATTATTGGTCGAGTATGAAAAATGAAGTTGCAAAATACATTGCAAAGTATCTGGAATGTCAACAGGTCAAAGTGGAATGAAAACACCAAACCAGACTATTGTAATTGATTCCAATCCCTAAGTGAAAGAGGGAAGTCATATCCATGGAATTCATCATGTGATTTTTGAATATGCTAAGGAAACATGTTGCCATCATGGTGGCAGTGGAAAAACTGAGTAAGGAAGCTCAATTCATACCTATCAAGTCCACCCACAAGGCCATTGATATTGCACGGATCTTCATGAAGGAGATATTCATATTGCATGGAATACATAAGAAAATAATCCCAGATCAAGATGTCAAATTCACATCAAACTTTTGGAAAGCATTGTTTTTTAGGTTTGGGACTCAACTCGCATTCGACATGATGTATCATCCTCAAATTGATGGACAAATCAAGAGAGTGAACATAGTGTTAGAAGACATGTTGAGGATGTATGTTATGCATCAAACAAAAGGGTGGGAAGAGTTTCTTCCCTTAGTTGAATTTGCATATAAAAATGGTTAACAAGAATCACAAAAGATGAGCCCCTTCAAGGTCTGTATGGAAGAAGTTGTAATACACCCATTAGCTGAGATGTCCCAATAAAAAGGGTAACTGTGAGCCCTAATATGTTGAAGGAAATGGAATAGGATTTCATTAGTATAAGACAGAAGTTGAAGGCAACCCAGGACATGCATAAGAGATATGTGAACCTATAGAGAATGCATAGATAATTTCAAGTGGGAGATCACATATATCTCTGCATTAAACCAAGAATGAGTTCACTGAAAGTGGGATGTTGTGCTAAGTTAGCACTCAATTTTTGCAAACCATGTTTAGATTTTGGAGAGTGGACCCAATGAATTATAGACTAGCCTTTCTGCCCACCGTAAAGGAACATGATTTATTTCACTTATCCTTACTGAAAAAGTATGTATGTGACTCTAATCATTTGATTGATTGGTCTTTGATATAGGTGGAATCCGAGGGACAGTTCCAACCCGGACATTTATGCATCCTAGACTAGAGGAAAACCATTCTCCATAATTGAGCAACGGAGAAGATCAAGGTGTAATGGAAGGAATTTGGACCTGATGAGGAAACCTGGGATCATGCAAATCAGATGACAGTGTTGTACCCATTTTTCTTCAATATGTAACAAATGTAAAAGAATTGTACTTATAAAGCTCAAATTTTTTAAATCTTTTTCTATTTTGTAGAAGATCAGGGATGGTGTTCCTTTAAGGGTGTGGGGTTTGTAACATCCCCGGTGTTGATTGTTACATCTATAAACATTTTATATAATTGTGCATTCCAACTTGGTAATTGTTGCTCGTAGAAATTTGTTTAAGCATGATGTAATTATTAATGTTGACATTCACTAATTCTTTGTTTAAACCTGTTGGGATGTGTTAATGATTTATTTTAATGTTAAAATTATTGATTATAATTATATTTTTTTTTATTAAACTTGTTGGAGAGAAGGGACAACAAGCGATAGTCCGAGGAAGGAAATTATGGTTTCACCTACTTAACGTGGACCCCCATACCCATACATATTGAATTTAATGTTGAACCCTTTATGGTAGGAAATGTCATTCTCGAACTAAATTTATAATCAATATAGTTGAGTAGATTATTTTTAGATTCAGCAGACCTGCCTACTACTGGGAGTGAAGGGGAAAGTCAGTTGGGTGTTGTTGTCACAACCTCCCCTTCTCACAACCTGAAAAGACAATGTATGGGAAAAGACATTGTGGGTTAAATTGATGCCATCTCAGCCATACTAGGGGACGTAGCCATGTTGCTATAAATATGCTCACTCAATTCAGACAAGAGGTTCACTCTTACTTCTGGAAAAACTTGTGTTTAAATTTGGAGGACCAATGTGGGTGTGAACTCACAGAGAGAACATTGACCTACACTAGACCACTAATCCATTCTTGCATTTTATCCGGTGTTACTAGTTTGGACATAGGGATTAAATTCAAATCATTGGGTGTTTTTTGAGGTTGTGAAACCACTGGTACTTATTAGGGCTATGAAACTACTAGTGCTTGCCTCTTGCTATGAAAAAACCCATACAGTGAACCATTAGGTGCTTGCAATTGGTTTTGAAATTATTGGTGCTTGTTGCAGCTATGAAACCACTAGTTCTTGCTAATCTACTATTACACCATGTGCAAAGTGATATCAATATTCCAATCTAATTGGTATGGCACCCCTATGAAATTAGTTAATTAGAATTTGGATTCAGCTCAGGGGTGTTAGTTATGAAATAGATCTTAGCGTAACAGGCCTAAGGTTGGGAGGAGAGTGAGAGTCCCTTCTCGAGTTACCAATAGGCATCAACTCAATGAGATAAGTAGCATGGCCCATGCTCATTATTTTATGAAAATCAAGTTATGTTGAATTATGGTGATAAACTCTTGTATATGTACCTTTGTGTGAAGAATGCATTAATTCTTAATTTTCTATATATTTGTGATGAATAATATAGCTAATGCGTTTATGGTCATTTGATAGTCTAATTCTATTGAAGAAATTAAAATTTTCCACTTACCTCACATGTTGGACAAATACCAGAATTTTTTCATACATCCTATGTGCCTGTAATATAGAATTTGTTTTGTAATCATGAAATTTTAGGACATCTCAAACTTTACGGTTGTTTTATTTTATGTACTGTAGCTTCTGGAAATGACATGATATGGATCTATATCTTGTGGTTATATGGAATACACATATTATGAACAATGTCCACAATAGTTATGAATCTACAGTTATTTTGACTATTTATAGATGGTGCAAGTTGTATAGTTATTTTGACTATGTGTTGCCTGAAAATAAAGTTGAATCTTTCCCTTTGTGCAACGTTGTTGTTTGATAATGTTTGTTAAGTATCCTATTATGACAATGGTAGACTGTATTGTTAGCATGTTCTATTGAAACATTGTTTCTTGAATTTAAGTGTCCTATACAAGAGCTTACTACATTTGGAACAATGTCACATGAGTAGCTTAAATATTATATGTGTAAATTGGTTTGGGGTCGCACCCTCTTCTAGCTCGACAATGTCTTCTAATGATTATCATCACCCATGCATTCACGCACTACCGAGTTTGGTCTTTCATGAACTGCTGATATATATAAACATCTTGAGAAAATTGGTTTGGGGCTAAACCTTCTTCTAGCCACACACTTCTATCTAGGTGAATATGATCACCCATCTATTCGTGCACCATCGAAGTATCAAACATAGAGAGGTTGTGTGCCAGAATTACTAATTATTTTGTATAATTGATTGAGGTTATGTTGACAACCTCTAACAATTTAAGCCTTGATCGTTATTGCTTGCCCCTTAACCATAAAGACATCGCACACGGCCTATGAACCAATGAGGTGTTCAATCGCCTTCACTTAAGGATAGATTAATAGATACAAGATCGCAATGATAAGTATTTGGTCTTCAAGCCTTCATTAAAAATTGAAATGGACTCACATTGTTGGTGGAAAAATATTCATTTATTATAATAAGTATTCGACCTTTAGGCCTTGATAAAACTTGAAATGGTGTTTTTTCATGTGAGGTATTCACCCCTCAAGCCTTTGTTGAAACTCAAAATTCCTCACGCCAATTTGGAAACTGAATCTTATAGGTGAGGGCCACCAAATCTCGAGGCCTCAAACCTTTGATCTGAAATTAAAAAATTGAAGGTTTCTTATAAAAGTTTGCAAGTTAGTTTATGTCTTGTGGGAAATGGATTGAAATTGAAAAAGGACATAAAATTAATAAACTTAGTTAAGTTTTTCAGATTTTAACAGAGAAAAATAGACAACATGCAACATCACAAAACAACAATTTGATGATAGAGTTCACCCCTCTTGGGTTATGTCTCCGGGTCCATATTCCAATGTTATCCCTTTATATTATATGCTAAAAATGTCAATTACATCAACATAAAATGCTCAAATCACAAAAATAATGTTTCCATTGTGTCGATAACACCTAAAAACCCTTATGTAGGCTCTTCTTGGGCTCAAAAAGGCTGAAAATTGGCCAAGTTAGGTCTCCTTCTCAATTTCCCTATTATCTACTCTACAAATTCACAAAATTGGCTAAACTGGTAATAAATTTCCTTCTTGGTAGATCCGTTAGGCGATAATTGGGCATGGGTTTGGCGCTAATTCCTTCATTAGTTGTGTAATTTGTCGAATAGTTAAACGTGCCAATAGGGTTGCACATAGACTGTTTAGCACCGGGGTTTGGTTACGTGGCGTTCAATGTGGCCAGGGGCTTAGGCTAGAGACCACACGCCCACCAGCTCCATGCTCAATTTTTTATGGTTTATCCATGTGTCCGTGGGCTGGGTGCCCCAGCCCTTCTTCACAGCCTCGTCGGTGGTTCTGTCGCGTTAAATGGGACCTAGGGCCAGGGCTTCCCACTGCACCCCTTCTACTTCACATGCAGTTGTGCTGCATGCCATATGAATCATGGTTGGGGCCACAAGCCCAACCCCCTCCTACCAATGTGCCAACTTGGTCCATTCAAATTCAAATTTACTATTATGTATAACAAACAAGTTCGGTGGTGTAATGGTTCGACAATTGGTTTATAGTTGTGAGGTTGTGTGATCAAACCCAGCAGAGGCCTATTAGCCCAATAACAAAATTTTGGCACATTTCCCAAGGCCATGTGGTGGCCTTTAATTGGGCCACATGGCACCCTCTGATTGGCCCACTTGGTGGCCCGAGATTGGCCCAATTCAAATCACCTTCAACCAATCACATCATGTCATGTGTCAATCTTGAATTGGCTTATCCAACCACCATACCACCATACCACCTAGTCATCTTACTAACGTCAATATGATGTCATCATACGGTCTGCCGAGTCAGCTTCCTAGTCAACCTTGCAAGTTGATTTTTTAGTTGTTTTGACAAAAACTTAGGAACATGATAACTTCCTCATACGATGTCATATTGAGGCAATTCAAGCGTCGTTGGAATCAAAATGACAAGATATATGAATTGGAGCTATTTTTAGAATATTTTGAGCACTTTAATTTTTGAACATATTTTTGATATCCTAGATCATTCCTTCCAACAGGAAGCTTTTGGACCACCAAAAGTCCATTTTTACTCAACAAGTGAGGGTACAGCTCCCTCAGTATCTCGATCTATATCCACCTTGATTTACTTAGATTTTTACCTTTGAGCCTCACTCGAAGATACTCTTCATTGCCTTTGCTTGAAGTGCTTATCCTCCTGTCAAGAATTAAGTCTTCCTGCAACTAATTTAAATATTCAAGAGAAAAATATTCTATAGATGGAATCTGAAAATTCTCTTCATAATCATCAATCATTGGAGGCTCATACAATGTCAGGTTTCCGCAATCACAACAAAATAAATTTTCATGTAAGGTGGTAAATCTAATTAGAAAGCATTGTTACCAATCTTCTCCAAGATTTTGCAAGGACCATATATGATTGGTTTGAGCTTTTTACCTTCACCTTGAAGTCTTTCCTTGCTGATATATAACCAAACTTGATCTGCCACTTGGAAATCATGATCAACCCGATGCTTGTCATGTATTTCTTTGTACATGGCTTTGTTTTTCTCTAGTTATTCTTGTACTCTTTGGTGCAGTAGATGAATGTGTTCAATGAAATGATTTTCTTTGTCAACATCATTATGTCCATCTACTGAAATATCTTTACCAGAGATGAAATCCAAAGGAGACTTTGGAAAATAACCCAAACAATCTTCAAATGGAGATACTTTCATAGATGAATCTTTGGCACAATTGTAGGTGTGTTGAATGTAATGCAAATGCTCATCCCAAAGTTTAGGATGCTTACCACAATATCCGCGAAGGAGATGCACTACTGTTATGCTCACTACTTCTGCCTGGTCAACGGTTTGTGGATGAACTGTTGTTCTCTTCTTCAACGTGGTGTACATGAATTCCCATAAACTTTACCAAAACTTTCCAACAAATCGAGAATATCAATTAGAAATAATAGAAGTGGGCAGCCCAAAGTGAACCCATACATTTTGGAAGAGCATATTTGTGGTATGTTCAATTGTAACATGTTTCTTACATGGCATCAACACACATTTTGATTAAATTACCCACAAAAACATATAGATAATCATGACCTTTCCCAGACATTGGTAGTCCCTTTAAAAAATCCATAGAAATACTTTCCCAAGGATGAGAAAGAATGGGAAGTGGATTGTACAAACCCAATTTCCTATTGCTAGGCTTGCTAGTAGCACACATGGAACATCCCTTTACATATCTTGAAAAAATATCATCCATGTAAGGCAATAACAATACCTCTGAATTTGTGAAACTATTTTTCCTGCACCAAAGTGACCAACAATAAGAGAAATATGGGATTCCATTATGACATTGGCTCTTTCACCCTGTGGAATGCATAACTTGATAATATGATACACAAAAATTTTATGAACATGATAATCCAACTATTTAGAATTATTTCCTTGACTCAAAGTTGCATAAACATCTTTAAAATCATCATGTTGAGCATATTGTTCAATATAACTTCCATGCATAATTGAGTTATCATGCTTAAGAATGGCAGATGCATTAACAATAGGCCTTGATAACATATAAACAACTTTGTTGTATATACCTTTCTTGTACTTGATTACCAAATGAAATTGTTGTAGGAATCCCATCCACCTGAAATGTCTAGCTTGTTGTATCTTGGTTTGAGATTCTAAGTATTGCAAATGTTGATGGTAAATATGCATAATCATTTCTTTATCTATCAAATAATGCTTCCATTTCTTCATGCTTTGGACCAAAGCATACAACTCTTTATCATAAGTTGGATAGCTAATTACTACATTAGTAAAGGTTCCATAATGATAACAAATAGGCTTACCATGCTACATCAAAACTACTCCCATGGCATATTGCTTGCATCAATTTAAATCTCAAATGGTTGCTTAAGATCTGGATGTCCTAGAACTAGTGTTGTACCGATTTTCTCTTTCAATGTGTCGAAGGACTTTTGTTGCTTGCCTCCCCATTGAAAGACCTGTTTCACACTTGTAAATGCATGTAATGGTGTTGCAATGAGTGAGAAGCTAGCTATAAATTTTCTCCAATATTGGGTCACTCCCAGAAAACTCCTAACTTTTGTTACATTGTTGGATTTAGGCCAATTCATAATGAATTCAACTTTTGAGGGATCAATTTTCAATTCACCCCCTCCTACAATATGACCCAAATAAACCAAAGAGGTTTTCCCAATTTCACACTTAGACATCTTCAAATACAAATTCTCTTTCTTTAAGATATCTAAAACTTGTTTCACATGCTTGACATTCTCTTCTTGAGTCTTATTGAAACAGAATATCATCTAAGTAAACTAAGACAAAA
Organism: Pinus taeda; assembly: GCA_000404065.3. Lineage (NCBI taxonomy): Eukaryota > Viridiplantae > Streptophyta > Pinopsida > Pinales > Pinaceae > Pinus > Pinus taeda. Next base: position 68,230 of record APFE031008719.1, read on the forward strand.
TCATCAAGGAATGGACTCAACACATCATTCATAACTCTTATGAATGTTGCAGGTGCATTGCAAAGCCCAGATGGCATAACTAACCATTCAAACAAACCTTTTTTTTGTCTTGAAAGTAGTTTTCCAAATATCATCTTCAGCAATCCTTATATGATTATAACCGCTTCTCAAATCTAACATAGTAAAGTAAACAACATCCTTTAACTGATCTAGAAGATCGTCAATGTGAGGAAGAGGATAGTTATTCTTTACCATGATTTTGTTCAAAGCTCTAAAATCCACACACATGTGCCATGTACCATATTTCTTTGGAACCAAGACAATAGGATACCCACAAGGAGATGTGTTAGTCCCGATGACCCCTTTGTCAAGCAACTCTTGAATTTGCTTCTTGATTTCTGCATTCTCCAAAATTGACATTTTTTACATGCCAATATTTGGATGTGGTGCATCTGGTTGCAAGTGAATCTCATGTTTGATTCCAATTTTAGGAGGAAACCCTTCAAGTTCCCAAAACCTATTGTCATAAGTGTTCACAAATTCAACCAATTCATGCTTGACTTTAGAATCACATCATGTGAAAGCTTCAAATTCAACAATATCTTTAGCTTTAATCATCAACAACACAAAATTATCACTAGCATTTACAATCATTTCCATCTAACCAGCACTAACAAGAGAGAAGTTCATCTTCTTGTGATGTGCTCTAACAAATACTCAACTCCATATTTAAAAAGATGATATTTTTTCTCATGATGATAGATTATGCCTTTTCGGCCATACAAGTATGGACTCCCTAAAACAATTTCGCAAATATCAAGTGGTACAACATCAAGCTCTACCTCATCTATAAAATATGTAGCGATGGTGAATTTGATTTTACACTTTATTGTCACTTGTAATTTGGCATCATCACATACCCAACCCAAAGGGTAAGTTTTAGTATGACGTGTAGTTTCTAGATTTAGTTTCTTGACAATTTCTTCAAAGATAAGATTGACTTGGGATCCATTATCAAACAATGTATAAACTTTTATATGTTTTGTAATGAACCTAATATGAAGAAACTCACTTCTTTATTTATCATTTTGAGACTCGATAGGCTTCCTAGAAGAACTAGTACTTGCATTAGAAGCTTTACCTTTCATTCCCATGGTTGTGATTTTGGTTTCAACACCTAAACCATATCTGAGATATTGTTGAGTTGTAGCTGTAGTCTTTTATTTCCCCTTGTTATTAAACTTCTTTGGTGTCTTTTTTGGATGTAATTTCCAACAATGATCTTCATTATGGCCTTCTTTTGAACAATGTTTACAGTAAGTTTCTATCCCTCTCTCTTGACTGTAGCATTTTTTTTTTTTTTCCATTTTATTTAAACTTCCCCTTTCCTTTGTCTCCATATTTGGATGGTTTCTTGCTAGTCTCTTGAGAAACATTCTTTCCTCTTGATTCTAAATGAGTTGCCTAAACACATACTTCATCTAGATTGGTGGGATTAAACATAAGTACAGTATATCTCCAATAACTAGGTAATCCCCTATGTATTTAAGGAGAGTATCTTGTGAAGACAAATCAACACCCAAGATTAAAGCTCTTCTTCTAAATTCTTGTGTATAACTTTGGACACTCTGACCTTTAGGTTGTCTAGAATTTTTCCAATGCATAATTGGTTTTTTCATGTAAGCTAATGGATACATTTCCCTTCTTAATGCAACTATAAGACCATTCCAAGAAGAGATAATTTTACCACTTTTCTTCAAATCTTCTTGAGTTCTGGCCTCCCACTAAATGAGGGCTGCACTTTCCAAACAAAGAGAAGAGAAGAAAGCTGGATATCTGTAACATCATCATCAATATTTTGAATCCTGCAATAGACTTCAATTTGATGAACCTAATTAGCCAATTTTTCAGCGTTTACTTTCCCAATGTACATAGGCAATTCAAACTTGACATCAAGCTTAAGCAAAGGAGACTTAGCATGTTTGTTTGGAGATCTAGGAGGAGTATGTCTAGGTGTTGAAGGAGGTGAAGAAGGAGGTGAGGATGGAGGTGAAGATGGAGGTGAAGTAGGAGGTAGAGGTGGAGGCTTGCTCCCATCACCACCATTACCTTTTTGTTGATTATAACTTTCTCCTTGCAACTTTTTAGTCCTCTCATTGTAAAAAACTTTCACCATCTTTGACATATCATAGAAATCCTTTCTGAAATCTCTTTCACCCTAAGACATCAGCTCATGTCCTTCTTCATGTGCCATGACTAGTGGAGTTTTTGGATTTTGTGACCTCCTTGAACCAATTTGAGGGTTTGGTTCTTCAAGGACTCCTTCTCCTATATTCAATATAGACCTTGTAATAAATCAAGAAACACATGAAAAAATTGTCAAACCTTGAAAACAACCATGCTCTGATATCAAACTGATCTTAAATTTAAAATTGAAGGTTTCTTATAAAATTTTGCAATTTAATTTATGTCTTATGGGAAATGGATCAAAAAAGAAAAAGTAAATAAAATTAATAAACTTAGTTAAGTTTTTCATATTTTAATGGAGAAAAATAGACAACATACAACATCATAAAACAACAATTTGATGACGGAGTTCAACCCTCCTCGGCTATGTCTCTAGGTCTAGCTTCCAATGTTGGCCCTTTATACTATATGCTTAAAATGTCAATTACATCAACATACAATGCTCAAATCACAAAAATAATGTTATCATTGTGTCCAAAACACCCAAAAACCCTTGTGTTGGCTCTTCTTGGACTCAAAAAGGCTAAAACATGGCCAAGTTAGGCCTCCTCCATTTCCCCGCTATCTGCTCTCCAAATTCACAAAACCAACTAAATTGGCAATGATTTCCCCTTTTGGGAGATTCGCTAGGTGACAATTTGGCATGGTTTCAGTGCTAATTTTGTCATTAAGTGTGTAATTTTTCAAACAGTTTAATGTTCCAATAGGGTCGTGAGTTGATTATTTGACCCCTAGGTCTAGTCACGTGGCGTTCAATGTGGCCAGGGGCATAATATAGATTCCACATGCCATCCAACTTCGTGCTCCTAGTCATATGGGTTGTCCATGTGTTTGTGGGCTAGGCGCCACATGACAGCCCTTCTCTACAACCCCATCAATTGTTCCACCACATTGAATGGGACATGGGGTTAGGGCATCCCGCTCCATCCCTTCCGCTTCACCCATAGTTACACCACATGCCATATGACCTGGGGTTGGCGCCACATGCCCCTCCCCCTCCTCCCAACACACCAAACCAATCCATTCAAATCCAAATTTACTGATATGTATAACGAACACGTCCAATGGTGTAATGGTTCGGGGGTTGGTTTGTACCTATGAGGTCGTGCGATCAAACCTAGTGGAGGCATGTTGGCCCATTAATAAAATTTTGGCACATTTCCTAAGTTCACATGGTTCCTATCATTAGACCATGAGGAACTTTTTGATTGGCCCACATGGTGGCCTGAGATTGGCCCAATTCAAATCACCTTCAACCAATCACATCATGCCATGTTTTAATCTTGGATTGTCTTGTCAAAGAACTGTACCACCCAGTCATCCTACTAATGTCAACATGACATCATCGTAGGGTATTCCCAGTTGGTTTCCCAATCAACCCTACAAGTTGACTTTTCAGTTGTTTGCCCAAAACTTGAGAACACAATAAATTCCTCATATGATGTCGAATTGCGGTGATTCAAGCATCGTTAGAATCAAAATGATAAGATCTACGATTTGGTGTTGATTTAAAAATATTTTGAGCACCTTGATTTTTGAGCATTTTTTTGATCTCCTAGATCAACCATAGAAGAACTTGATGTCACCAAATTTTTGCATGCCTAAATAACCTCGACCTAGCATGGCGAGGACTGAGTGGGCCTTCCTTTTCTTGAGTTTTCTGGCTATAGGCAAGTCTAGTATATGTGAACATGTGTTGTGACAAATAAGACGTGGTTGGTGTAGGTATCGTCAAGCCTTTGGGCTATCAGTCTTAGAACATTCTAGAACTATTGAGCTTAACTATATGATATAACAAGGCATGGAGTGGATCCTATCGAGATCTATAGATTTGGGCATTGAATCCTTTGTTGATGGAAACGAAGCAAAGTCGATACCTATTGACATGAGGAGATTGCGTCAAGGTGGACCACTAATTCACATGCTTGCAGTCGTCCGGGCTGAATTTGTGAAGATATTTGGTTACCATAAATTTGAGACTAGTCTAGCATGATGTGGACCAAGGTTTCCACCATACACATGGTTCTCGACATTCGGTCAGGACGTATACAAGTATAGCAGAAGTGCGAGTGAGAAGAGTTTCCTTGTTCTAGAGTTGTGGACTCGTAGTTCCATGTCAAATTGCCACTTGGACTAGGAGTGAGGCTCATGGGTGCCACGTGGTATACCAATGATGACATGGCTTTCATTAATGGGAAAATTTATGTGCATAACTTTTGATCTGGGACTTGGATTGAGGAAAAAAATATATTGTTGGAATATCTCTCATCGATTCATATGTGATGGCGATGTCAGTTTTTAATGCCATAAACTTTTAGAAAGGAGCATTTCTTTTGTAACCCCATTTTCATTACAGGCGATGGAAGTTAGGTTAAGACATCGGTAATGCCTTCCACAGCCCGAGATAATACAAAGGGGTGGGAGTGAGTGTTACACTCTCCATCATCCATCCATGTTACCACCCTTTTATATTTTCTCTTTAGCTTCCATTGTCGCCCATGGCCTTTCCTCCCTAAAATCTTATCACTCCTTAGCCTACTCTAGTTACATGGATATTTGTAGCCTCCCTCTTATTAAGCATGCTTGAGATCAACATGAAGGTGACATCATGGACCTCCACTCCTTCTCTAACAACTTGCGCATGCAATTGGCCAATTTAGATACCAGATTGGAAATGATGATAGATTTTATGATCCAACATAGATGCCAACATGAAATTGACATGTTACAAGCTCTATTGTTGGAACACAATTTAGGATGTCACCAACCTTTCTAGAGGCACTCCTGTCCAGGTATTTTTGTGAGAATTTTGTCATCGAAGGTCAATTCTACCCTCCTAGGTTTTAATGAAGTAGTTCCTAAAAACCCCTCAACAATTCTTAGAAATAATAGGTTCTCCTCCCTCTATAGGTATAATTTAATGATATGTTTTTGTGTTAATATCCTCAAATTGTTACTTTGGATCTGTATTATAATTTTTTTGAACTATTTAACCTTTATTACTCACAACTAAAAAAGAATTCATAGAACCTATTGTCTAGATATGGCTCTAGTTAAATAATGCCCTTAGTTATTGTACTTTAGTAACATCCAACTACATGCAAATTTTACTAGTATAACATAGATCCATCAATTCTTTTATATATATAATTATAACATCGAAGTTTCCATTTCTCGTAAGGTAGTTAAATATATTCTTTCAGATTATTTGAATTTTATTTTTTAATAACCATCTAAACTTTTTCATCATTATTACATTTATTTATTATTGTAATTAATTTTTTTATAATATTGGTGAGTTAAGCCAACTTGAAATTTATGCTTCATACATAATTATTAAATGCAAAATGTTTAACTTAAAACAATAATATCATGGTTTTCTTTCAAATATTATATTGAAGTTCAAATATTTAACCATAAACAATATTACACTCAATATGACATAAGTTGTATTTTTTTAGATATGATATGTAAATTTTAATTTCTTACAAGGTTGTTAAATATTATTTTAATTTTGTTTTTAAATTATTATTTAAAGTTATTTTCCATCATTATTTATGTTGATATTTTTTCCCAAATTTTTAATTGTAGTGTGTAAGTTTATAAATTGTTGTGATAACATCTTTTATCACTTTAATACAAACACGTATCAATCTTGTGATTTATGGGATTTTTCAACTTGTAATTGTTATCTATATATCATCTATAATAACCATAAATTTTGCCTCTATTGACTTATTTCATGATTGAGTTTCATTTCATATTAGTTGTCCTTTAATACACTCATTTTTGTTAGATCTCAGACTTTTGTGATCCATATTGTAGAATGAATGTCTTTTGGATTAATCACATCATTAGGATTTGGTCGACATTTCGAACCAACTAATGTGGTTCATCCTCAACATGAACCACATTAGTTGGTTTGAAACGTCGACCAAATCCTAATGATGTGATTAATCCAAAAGACAATCATTCTACACTCCTTTTATTAAAGTTATGGCATCGATTATAATTTGACCATATATCTCTATACATTTTAACAACTTTTATACTTGTTACAAAATAGGGGAAGGATGAATATATAGGCAGGGAGAGGGAATTAGGATCTCTCCAAAGATAGGGGAAGGTCCTCAACTCAAGGAGGTAGCTCATAGGGATAAGATTAAAGGACAATATTGGGATAATTTGACCACATCCACACCAAACAACCTCCAACTCATCATTCTATAATCCTCTAGATCACGAAGCTTCTCTTCCTCTTTGGGAAAACTTTCTTTTTAGGGATCAGCCGAGTATCCAAGTAAAAAGCGTGTTGGCAGCGTGAGGCTAGTATAATGTAACTCGCGATCAGCACTAGTTTCCATTGTCATAGTCGCGCTGGTCTTGAAATTAGGGTTTTAGAGCTCACTTCTTTAGGGAAGGCTCAAGGCATGTTCCCATTAGTGTTTCATGGAGGATCTGAATTGCATATCAAGATGGGTATACTGCATGATTGCCAAGTTTCAGGCACTTCAGGGCATGACACAGGTAAGTGTAGGAGGCGTGACAAAATATTGTGTAACTCTTTTCATATTCCAATATTGACTCTTGGAATTTCACTTACATCATAATTACAAATAATATTACATTTTCCACATGTACCCATATAAGACAAAATAGGGTAGAAGCAGCTTAACAAGACACACACTATGATTTTGCAGTTTGGGGGAAGTCCAACTCAGTAACCTCCACTTGTTGCTTCTCAGTCACATATTGGTGCTAAGCTTGGTACTGTGTGATGGTGTCCCCAAACTATTTCACAGTGTCTTTCTAGAAGTGAACTCTAGCCTCTATGCATCCAACTATATTGCCTTAGAACCTGTGTCCAACTTGTACTGAAGCATGAGCAGAATTGTATTGACCTTGATAGGATCACTGATGTACTTCTGCATGTTGTTTGCATTCAGCTCCAAGTCTCCCCTGATGGCTTCTTGTCTTAGTTGATCCCAGGACTCATTGATCTCCTATTGGACATGTTTCTTAGGTTTAGCATTGGTGAGGGAATCGATTGATGGGATCTAGTGTTTTCTCACTAGGACATCCAAACTACTATACAACTGCACATATGAGGCATGCGTGTTGCTGATGAAGGAAGTGAGTTTCTTGTTATTTTGGATCAACATTCGGACCGTCACTTTCTCCAGCTCTGCCTACGGATTCATCTTCTTCACAAGTCAAACGGGGCCCCTTTGTACTGCATTTCCCACTCTTTTACATGGGGATGGCAGCATGTATGTTTTTGAGAGTTTGAAAAAACTCTTTGCTTCGATGCTATAGGCCATGCAAACAAATAACTTCTTTATGCATGAAGACAAATCTGTCATAGAGCTTCTACATGGTTTCTCCAAGTGCTGATACTTTTGCAAGTATCATTTTCCACATCTCCCCTAATGCGGAAACTACATTTTGTGTTGTTGCTCGAATTTGTTCTGCCTCTTTCCTAGCAGTCTACAAGTTCTTTGCCAGTTACTCATTCTTAACAATCAGATACTAAAAATTTGAGTTTGTTTCTCCTTCATAGGACAAGATGTCTTTGGAAATGGCAATTGGATGCTTCCAAATGTCTGACAGTATCACCCTTTCCTTGATGAATGCAAGCAATGCATGAACATCTGGAAAGTGCTTCCTCTGCATCTATACAATCCTCTTCTGAAACTCATCAAATGATGGATTGTACACATCCATGACCAAATCATCATTAAGGAGCACATAATCTCCTTGCTCGCTCGTGGCTAGCTTTTCTACTGGAGGTGGTGGAGACTGAGGGATGATTTGTGGTGCTTTCGGCATTAGTTCAGTGTATTCATGCTACGACTCCTATTCCAACTCCATGTCTGTCACATTAATCAATTTCTCAATCTATTGAGAAAGCTCCTGATCCTGCATTTGTTCACATTATTCCTAATTTACTAGATGTTTCATCTCATCAACAAGTATCGACATTGTTTCATCTGTCATCACAACTTATCTTTGTTCTTCTTCCTACTTCCACTTTGCTTCTCGTTCTCTCCTCCTCAACTCTTGTTCTTCCTTATGCTTCTTCTCTGCCTCTTGCATATTTAGTCCTGCTTCCTACAAACTCTGATTTTCTCTCGTCCTCCGCTTTTCTCTCTTCATCCTTTTCTCCCTCTTTGCTTCTACTACTAATGTTTCCTTTGCGATAGTAGTATCTTCCATCATTTTTCATCTTTTCTCTCCCTCTATATTTTCAACAATCTTCCTCTTTCCCCCTTCCTGCACTCGATTGTTGCCTTCTGTTATTGTTGTTGTTTCCTTTGAATTTGTTGTTGTCTGTAGAGCAACATTCCAAGTTATTTCTATATCGACTAGCTCATTGAGTCAAAAGGCATTGTAGTAGTACCTCCAAGGATCCTCCTCTAGCCAATGAAATGCCCCGTTGATCCACGAAAAGTAAACTCTCGTAAAGTGGTCCTTACAAATATCATGGGGATCATACATCCTTGGTGTAGAACTTGAATTTCACTATGTCTTTAGCTTCGTCATCTGCAACTTTCAAGCTCTTAATCTCGTCTAATCTGATCTGTAAAGGAAGAGCGAGCCATGGTGCTTTCTTCTTCCTATGCAGTCCTGCTGACAACCCTATAGCGAGGTGGTATGAAAATTCTTGCATGATCAATTTGTCAGTGACATACCTTGGTAAGACATGCAGAGGCTTCTCTCTACCAAAAACTTTGATGAAATTACCACCTGGTGAGGCATACCAATCTGCAATGCCTACTATCACCTCCATTGCTTCTCGAGACATGCAAGGTGGATCTTGCATGAATCTAAACTTGTATAATGAGATGATAAAGTGGTCAGTTAGCCTTTCCATCACACCTCAATAGTTTCATTCGGAAAGAAACTTGCAATAGATGTTCATGGAAGTCTCTTGTGGTGTCCATATCCAACTCATGCTAGGGAATTGTTATTGTGCATAGATTGCATCCAATAAGTATGTAGACATGTAAAATATTTCTTGCTCATTCTTGGGTGGATTCTAAGCCTTAGCTACATGGAACTTCAATTGTTTAGCCAATAGATCTTACCAATTGAATGGCCTCCCATCACTTACCAATTGGTCTAGTAAGACTGCCCACCCTTCAAGGAAGATCTCTGTGCTCTCTTGACCATATATTCTATAGGAAAATATGATCAAGAATTGGTAAGCCTTCATGAGAGAATTTGTATTGTAAACATGGGTGGGTGTATGTCTAAACTTCTGTATCTCTTTAACCCATCACTTAACGATGTCTCTTGTATTCACATAGATATGGGTGGCATAGAAGAGTGATTCCATGTGCTTCTCCGGTTCGGGTAAGTGATACCTCTGCTAAATGTCTTCTACCCTGAAGGTGGCAAGCTTCCTCCCACTGGCATTGTTCAATGTCATAGTATGTTCATCTAGATGTGAGACAATTCAGCTGATGATGTCTACACAAGGGAAGGCAAGATACTTGCATGCAACCTTGTATAAACCTGACTTCTAGATGCTAATATACACATGCCAGTATTCCAAGTTTTCCTCAAAGTCTTGCAAAAATATCTTTGATCTATTGCCATGTCAATGTTGTCCCCTTCCCAATAAACAATTGAGTATCTAGATAACATCCTTGGTTTAAAATCCTTGTAAAAATATATAAATACCATGATTGATGGGACATTATTCCAAACTGAATGTTGGGCAGGACATCCTAGGGGGTGTTCATTTGGTTGTTTATGGATAAGGAAATTGGCAAAGGCAATGGCTAAGGCCTTGGAAAGGAAAAAAATGACATTTTTGACACATTTGTTTATGAAAATAAAGGAAATTAGGAGAAAAGGAAGGTGAAAGGTCACAGGTTTCATGTGAGGAGGAACTTGAAGGAAAATAATGGAAAATGAAAAAAATAGAGGCTTCATTAATAAAAAGGCTTCTGATGATCAGTTGGCGGGCTCTTAGTTAGTGTAAGCTCTTGGCTCAATCTTTTACTATGGTTATGCATGGGATCAAGAAAGGAAAAGAAGGTAAGAAGAAGAAAGGAGCAAGCAAGGAAGAGCAGGATCAAGTAGCTACAACATGGTTCTCTGCAGTTATCGCTTTGCATGTGCAATTTCCATTCTAGATTTAGCATGCATGGTATTTCATGTGGTTCTTTTGTTGTTATGGCATGGATTTTTCCAGGTGTAACAATGTTTTTAGCCTAGCCTTTCCATTTCTGAATAACCATGGTGTGATGGGGTTCTCATGTTTTGGTTGAGCTGGATTGTCAGATGGATTCGAATATGTGAAGTGGATATCTAAATGAAAGATCACATGGCCTAGTGGTCCCTAAACCAGACTGTGGATCACGGTAAAGCCACTAGCCTAGTGACCCATGAGCTAGAATGTGGGTTACGGTAAAGCTAGGATTGTGTTGCCTCGGTGGGCCTAGGAATCCTTGCTGGTGAATGGTAGGATATGCAGTAAAGCCAAGATGTGGTTTCCTCTTTGATGGGCCTAGTAATCTTGGGTTTGCGATATGTGATAAAGCTTGAGAGACTAGGAGACAAGAAAATTCCTCACGGTGTAGGTGGACAAATCCGATGGCATCCATGCTTGTTTGGCCTAGTGATCGGGTGGAGATCATGGTAAAGCCTATTATGATGTGTTCATTGTGTTGGCCTAGTGATCTGGGATGGATTGTGGTAAATCTTGGTTTCTATTAATGAGGGTGAGGTGGTTTAGCCTCGGTATGCCCTGGTTGGTTCTTTTGGTTTGAGTCCAATATTCATGCTTGGAATATGGCACGGGGGTGCATGGTTGAAGAGGGATTTGGCTCAGCCATTCTATGGTTGAGTGGAACGTGGAAGTCCCAACCTGAGTTTGGATTTTGAATCAATAATGAAAGGTTATTTATCCTTGTATTTCTATGAGCATTTTGATGGATTATATGTGGTCTATATGGATGTGCTCTCATGAGTACTTATGTTGTTATTATGTTGTTATTATGCTGGTTATATGTGTGTTTTATTACAACAGCTAAGTATGGCCCTCAACATGTTTTTACTTGTAAATGAATGGATAATGTATCTATGGTCTAATATATGGTAGTGTAGCAAATGACATGAGGGAACAATGGTTCATAGCGATTCCCATATAAGTACAAGATCTCTATGTTTAATTCTGGAATTGTTACACCTGTAGATTACATGCTTGTGACATGTTTGAAGAAATGCATGTCATGGCTAGTAGGGGTATGATTAAGGTCTTGTTTAAATTATTTCTTTTGCATCATTGTTTCCCTATTCTTTTGCTGCTCCTAAGTTATCATTCCATTCTGAGCAGTGACCTGGGCTCTAGGCCTGAAAAATGGCTCAAATCCTGATGACGCTGGCATAGAACTAGCAAAATGAGTCTCTTGACGCTGGCAAGAAAGCCCGTGAGAGGGAATTTGGGTTTGTAGACATTGTCATGCCTATAGCATGAGAGCGAATGAGTCTTAAGTTGGTAAAAACTTAGTAGGACCCAAGGGCAAGTTGTCTGAAGTGTTGTATTGGTTCTTAAGGGTCCTGAATTTGATGTTGAATGTATGTGTGTTAGGTTTCTGTTGATTTCACTTCCTTAAGTTCACATAGGAGGTCGAATCCAATCATAGTAGCCTTTGGTCGCATGTTTACCCCAGTTAGCATGGTTACTTGGGTAGATGTGGGAGGAGGGTGTTATAGAGTGGTATCAAAGTGTGGTTGTGCTCTCCTTGGGTGAATGTGTTGTTCATGCGTGCATGTCAGTTGCATGTGTGTCTCTTACATTTGCACTCCATGTGCCTGGTGCATTACATCATGTTGATTATGATTGAAGTAAGGTTGTCATGAGGAACTTGATGTTGATTTTGTGGGATGCATCATCAGAAGTATATGACTGGTTATATGATTATATGCATCTTGATTACATCCTTGTATTTTAGGTTCCATTCTTGATTGTTTGATTACATGTATCAATCTTGTAGGTTGGTTACAAGAATTGATCTCTCAATCTCGACTACATGCATTTAGACGTATGTGTAGTTTATTAGGAAGTGTTTATGCATGTTGATGGTTTCATGTGGCAATGTGTACAATGGAGTAATGGTTATTGTCATGCATGAGTTCATAACATGTATTGTTTATATGGCCTTGCATTGATGACTGGACCCTAGCTAGAATGATGTGTATATTGTTTTGTGATCATGTGTTATATGTCTATATGCAGTTGTTTTGCTGTATGGTCTTGGTTATAATTATGCATGAAATGTAGGTAAAACATGCCTTGTGAAGTCATGGTATGCAATTTAGGTTATCATGATGCTATTGGTTGTTATGATGCTATTGTGTTGGCTAAGATAGAGTAGAATATGCATATCATCATAGTGAGGTTGCGGCATTAGAATTTAGGATAAGAGTAGATCAACATACACACTTGCATGTTGGGCATGCAGGTAATTAAGTTAAGGATTGTTATATGCAATAGGTTTATACACATTAGGTTTATGTACATGTCTTTTGATGTTATGGTTACGTACATGATAGATGATATTTGATTAGTGTAGTCATATACACATGTGTCAGATAGTCATGAATGATAGTAACATGTGGTCGTATGCATTGTTATTATTTTTTTATGTTAGATAACTTGATTATTAGATTATATGTTTTTGATGGGCATGATATATAGTTTATTGTTGTTATATGCTAGTAACTTGATGGTTAGGATTATTGCATTTAAGATATTGATGTTATATATATTATTTTAACCTGGATTGGCCTATGTAGATGGTTAGGGTTATGACATTCAGGTATGAGCCGACATATTTATGATATGGTGTTGTACTAATCTAGATTGAATATGCATATATGTGAATGATAATTGTGTATGAGTTATGATGTAAAAATGTTAGCTAGTGACTATTTTGGGTATCATGATCTTATTTATGTTTGAGTTAATATCTTGTGAAGTTTTATCATGCTAACTAGATTGATTGTGCAAACAAGATTGCCTCCCCTGAGATACATTAAGGTATGAACTTGTTTATGTCATATACCTTATGCTTGATTGTTTGATTATGGCATCTCTTTGGTGTTTGAGTGTTTGGTGTCTAGTTGATTTATTTAACATGGTATGTTTGCAAGTTGGTCGAATGTTTGATGAATTTCATAATATGAGTATGCATTCCAATGATCTTGTTTTAAGATGATTGTACTAACACATATGTGTTGAGATAGTTTATATGTACTTGAATGTAGTTGACAGTTGTAGCATTATGTCTAATGACTATGAGTTGACTATGGATTATGACACGATTATTTGTAAAGGTTGATTTCAAAGTGATAGATATGATTGTCTTGATATTTGGAACATGTGGTTGACATGTGTGATAATTTGCAGGAAATATGCTTGGTATTAGTGTGACAAGGTAATAGTTGATGTGTTTATATAACTAACAGTTGGGTGATGTGACAGTACATAGTAAGCCTCGATTGCAACAAGGTAAAAAGGTAAAGGAAAGGAATTGGGAAAGAATTATTTTGGCTATGTTGGGAAACCCTAATTCCAAATGAATGATTGATTGGCATACAAGAAGTCTCCTTAACCCTAATTTGCCTAAAATTATGTGAATATGTGTTATGTTCATGGACATATGCTTGACAGGTATATTAGCTAGCCTCTAGTTATAGGTAGATCTGTCGAGGGGATTGGAGTCCCTTGAGAGATGGCATGGATGTGTTCATTTGCAAGCAATGTGCTTGGTACAACAAGGTAAGGTAATCAGTGTATTTTTATGTTTATTTATGCACTGATAGTTATGCGGTGATTGCAATATGATGCAGGGAGTTGAATGGAAAGATAAATTGCCATGAAATCTTGAAGAAGGCTTGGGTTGAGATTTCCTGGGAACCATGGGGATTGAGTAATGGTGTTTGTTGATTGCTTTTGGTATTTTAGTGATTTTTTGTGCTTAACTGCAGTTTTGTTGCATCTTGTGCATGGCTATGGCACTTTGTTTGTGGTTTCATATTGCTATTGGTTTTCATCGTTTTTTTCTTGTTTTTTTCTTGTCTTTCCTTTTTATGTTTTGAGTCTTGGGGGTTGGTTTAGGAAAGAGGAAATTTAATGGAGCTCGGGGAGATTTGTGTGGTACCCACTAGGTAATGTAAGACTCAAATGAATATTTGTGTATGAGTAAGCACAATAGAATGTAAGACTATGACAGTCGTTGGACTGGTTGGTCATAGTGGTAAATGGACGGTGTTAGTACATACATGTGAAAGGTACTAGAAAAGGTAAAGTAAATGGATTTGAGGTGTTGGATGCCTTGGCTATGTTGGGAATGGTTGTTGTCAATGTTGTGCATGAATAAAGGAAGTTCACTTAACCTTGACCTTGTGGTATTTGGTAATTATGTTATGATCATGATTCATTAGAGGAAATTTTAGCTTAAAAGTGGCCTCCTAAGGAAAAATAATAAAATAATAGTTAAAATAATAAAATAAGAGTTATGAATTTTGGAGGGAAAAGAAGAAAATCATTTTTTTAACTATATTTTTGTCTTATCTCCTTGAACGTTTACTCAAATTTTAAGTGTAGACACTCATTGGATGCAGAATTAAATTTTGCATCCAACGAGTACCCATTAAGCATACTTTTGAGAAGATCCACATTGACAAAAATTTAAGCTATATTAAAAAACGTGTTCAACACACTTTTTTTTATGTATCTTCAATTTTTATCAATGTGGGTCTTCTCAAAAGTATGCATAATGGGTACTCGTTGGATGTTGAATTTAAATTTTGCATTCAACAAGTGTCTACACTTGAAATTTGAGTAAACCTATAAAGAGATAAGCCAAAAATACAATTAAAAAAATAGTTTTCTTCTTTTCCCACCAAAATATTTACATATACCTCTTTTTAAATTTAAAGGATTTTGATTGGTTTACATATTATGACATGGAAATTACGTAAAAATTTCATGGGCACTTTTAGGCTAAAATTTCTTCTAATGATGTTAATGTTTATATATGTATACATGTATGTATGTATGTCGTTGTCTGACAGAATGACGATTTTTTTATGCTAATGATTATATATTTATGTATCTATGTATCTATGTTACTGTCTGACAGGGTCATCAGGAATCGTCCTTGTGGAGGAATGATTTCTTATGCAGGAAAAGAGCATGAAGAGGTTCCTAGTCGTATAAGGAATCAATTGAGAAGAGTAGTCATGAAAAATATAAAAGGTCAGTAGCATATGTCTATGAGTTGATATTATGTGATTATATTATGTCTATGTTATGGACAGGTTATACCGAGGGATACAATGGAAAAATGAAAGCAGTGTGGTCGACATGTTGGGACAAGCATGGATAAGACACTGGAAGCAAGGTTGCTTGGTAAAGACAATGTAGTTTTGGATGTGTGGTACTATTGTTATAAACATGTTACATATGTGATGTTATTTTCATGTAGTGTTGTGTGGATATTGCATATGCGGTGTTGTGTATAGATGATGCTATGTACATGTTGGATATGCAGTGCTATGTACAGGTGGTGTTACGTGGATGGTGTACATGTGGTGCTATGTATATATGGTGTTGTGTGCATGCTTGTAAAAGTGGTGTTGTGTGCATGTTTTATAAGTGGCATTGTGTGTAGGTGATGTTGTGTACATGTCGTGCATGTGGCGTTGTGTGCATATGGTGTTGCATGCATGTGGTGCATGTGGTATTGTGTACATGTGGTATTGTGTGCATGTTGTGTAGTGGTAGAATGTACATGTGGCGTGTGTACACGTTGTGCAGGTGGTGCCGTGTACATGTGATGTTGTGCACACATTATGAAGGTGGTTGCAGTGTACAAGTGGTACTATGTACATGTGGTACATATGGTATTGGTGTAGATGCATGTATTGCATGGTCTTGTATGACGTGTGTAGTTGTATGTGTGTGATGCACACTATGTGTATGTGCACATGGTTAAGGAGAAGGCACTGGGTGTTTGTCTAGTGTGGAAACCAATACGAAGTGCGTACAAAATAAAGACAAAGGTAGAAGATAAGGATTGATGAAAAGATGAGTATTAGAATTTTATTTCAATTTTATTATGCATGTGATTTATGACTATGGTATATGATGATTATATGAGATCTATGATTTTGGTTTATGATGGTTACATGTGATTTATGATTTTGATCTATGATGGTTGTGTTTTGAGCTACCCTGATGTGATATGTTTATTCATGATGATTTGATCAAATAGTTAGTTTGACTTATTGTGACATGAAGTTAACAAGATTGCAAATATACCTTATTGACGAGCTACCATTGAGGTATGACTTGAAGTTATTTCAATTTATTTTGAATCATGGAAATTATGTGATTTGAACAGGAATGCATGAACATGCCCACTTGAGTGGCCGAAATCGACTGCAAGAATTAGTAGCAATAATGAGCATGCAACAATATGCTGGTAAAACACTTCAGGAATAGGGCCATTATGGGACACTGGTACCCAATAGTGTCCATTGATCTCCATGAGCATGTTATGACTAGTATGATGGTTTGAGGCAAGGATATGCCTTGGTTTTTGTATCTTTCGAATCAAGGAATCCTTGCCAAGGGATGGACTACCCAGGATGGGGGTGCTAGCAAAACTTGGAAGGTGAGTGACTGCAGGGAAGAGGTGACCAGGGTGCTTGAAGGATTGGGTAGCAGAGAAGGGAAGGTCGGGGAATGGAATTGTTTTGGTCATTATCATTGCCATATGGAATTAGATGCAAATTAGGGGCGCGCCTTAGAACAATGAGTTGGTAACTATTCACTGGGAGGAAAGGTGGCGCGAGATTATAATGCTGGAAATTGGATGCAGATTTGACTTTGCAGTGGATTCTGGACTTCTTGGGAAGGAGATGAATCCTGGTATTACTTTGAGGTATCCTTTTATTTGTTGGTTGAGAAAATGTGCATATGTTTATATCTGTGTGTATCATTGTACATATTGTATCGAGCTCAATTTATAAAGCTCCATAGACAATATGGTTATTTCATGGTTGAAGAAAATGTGTATGTGTATATGTGGTTATTGTAGATACCGTAATGAGCTACGTTATAAAGCTCTCGTAAACGGTATGATTGTCATGTTTCAGTAGTGGTCATTGTAGAGTGCAAAATGTATTCAAAATATCATCCACTTTCACCATTGTTGCCACGATTTCACTCACATGTCACAAATCCATGACCATATAACCTTTCATTAGCATCCATTTTCATAATTATATGGGTTCCATTTGTGTTTTCCAAAAGTTAATGATTTCTAGTATTATAAGTGAATTAAATGGTTAAAACTTAGAAAAATGGCATATAATTGCTAATACTTAAAAGTGGGTTGAGTTTCATGACATGTGTAGATTATTTGGAAGCTTCCAAGGCACCCTTATGTGGCATCCAATGCTCAAATTCGAATTCCCTTCAAGACATGGAAGAAGATTTGGATAAAGTTCAAAGAGGATATGTGTCTCATCATTACCTATTTGATTTGTAACTCTATGAGATTTTATAGGGATCTAGGGAGAGAATAATGGACCTCCATTAATGAGGTAGATTCTTATGTTTTTGTATAAATATGAGAGCCTTCTCCTTTCAAAGGCATGTGTAAAGTTGGGGAAATGCTCATGTTTTGAATATAGAATTTGGATTTGGCACCATGCTCATGAGTGATGTTCACCTTGATTTGGTTATGCTTTCATTTAGAGCCTCTCAACTTTCCATCTCTCATGCTTTTGGATTGACCACCTACAATGTGTGAGATTTATTGTTTTTTAGATTTATTTCTTTCATAGATTAAGATTTATTTCTTTCAAATATTTTTCTGTGTGAGAGGTTAAGAGTGATTGTTTTTATTTGCTTTCTACCTAGAGGTTAAGAGCAATTGTTTTTATTTGCTTTCCTATCTAGAAGTTAAGAGCATTTTTTTTTATTTTCTTTCATACCTTTTCTTGTGTGAGAGGTTAAGAGTGATTGTTTTTATTTGCTTTCCTACCTAGAAGTTAAGAGAATTTATTTTTATTTTCTTTCATATATTTTCCTGTGTGAGAGGTTAATAATGATTATTTTTGCTTTCATTTCATGTCATGTGGTTTTGATTATTCATTTCATAGGATTCTGATTTGATAATGCACACATGGTCCCTTAGAGTAGATTTCATTTCATGAAATTTCAATTATGTGCGTTGTACTATAATTTTACTATAATTTCTTTTGAGTTGATTGATGAATTAGAATAGGAGAATTTGGTTTTTCGTTATTTGGTTTCGTAGTTAGGTTGATCTAAATGGAAAGTTAATTTCTAGCATATACAGTGCATGCACGCTTCGCAAGTTTTATGAAACCCCCAGGTGACAATTAAATGATAGGTAATTAATTTGCCTCAACATTTTGGTGCTATTGCTCGGGGAAGTGTGCATATGAACTAGATTTCAGTCTAGAGTTCATTTTTTGTTTTTTCTAGATGCATGATCAAAGCATGTAGATGCATAAATCATTTCGCTGCATATCATTTAAAAAAAAACAAAATTGATACTAACCATTTATGGACAAAGGATCTAAAATGAAAATTAAACGTTCTTTGGAGCACAAGGACT
The DNA here is from genome assembly GCA_000404065.3 of Pinus taeda. Lineage (NCBI taxonomy): Eukaryota > Viridiplantae > Streptophyta > Pinopsida > Pinales > Pinaceae > Pinus > Pinus taeda. The sequence continues at coordinate 87,150 of APFE031008719.1, forward strand.
ACATTGAGGAATGGTATCGAAACATGATTGTGCCACAACATTCATCCGTTCTTCAAGAGATCTTTGCGAAAAATCTAAAGGTTAAAACAATTTTTCATGTTCTCGTGCACACTTAGGTACATTTTGCAAATTTGGATATGAACGTTCTAGAAAGTATAATCCATAAATGGCTTCATGGGAAACATTCATATACTTAAAAAATAAAAAATAAAATTATTTCAAGTAGATAAATTAGGAAAAATAAAATCAAGCTCGATTGCATTTTTTTAAGCTTTTAGACTTTAAAATCTTTAGATTTTTATTTATTTTCTTCCATTTTTTTCACTAACCTCACAAAAATATTTTCATTAAAAAAATATGTTTTGATTTAAAATAATAAAAAAAAAATCAATGTTATATTTTCAATAAAAAAATAACATAAAAAAAAAAATTTCTTCATGTTTTTGAATAGGGGAAAATGTTAAATTTTAAAATAAAAATTATCAATTTCTTTTTTAAGAGAATTGAACAAATGACAAATTAGGCTCTCATGTAACCTGTAAAAAAAACATGCAGTAGCTTGGAATTCAAATTCAAACAATCATCATATATATATTATATATATATATATATATATATATTAGCTGCTTCAAATTGTTGCATATCTATTCCTTTTTTTTGAGCAGTTGCATAAATGACTTGTTTTTGCAGCCAAGCCTGATTTGATTCCACATCCATCATGATCCAACTCCTGGAAAAATTTCTCCTATAAGAACTAAGAACTATGTCTGCAAAAAAAGATATTGAACTTATCAGTGACAATCCACTTGCGACCATGTTGAAAGAATTCAAGCAGTTGAAGAAAGAACATCCTGATAGTAGCATCATAGGTGAAAACTCGAAGGAACCATCTAAAAAAACTTGATATGTAAGCCAATCTTGACACACTATGGCTTGAACCTTGTGTAGAGGGTTATTCAACCCCGGGTGGATATTCTTCAAAAGTCGTGCATCCAAATGATTATCCAGATCGCTGTGTTTTCATTTTTATTCTTCATAAACCCGGGGATGATCCAAATGGCTATAAGATGAAACCAAGATTACCTGGAAAACTTCTGCTCGTCCTCATCAATGCTTGGCGGTGGACATGAAAAACCCAGTAGTGATTTTTGTTACCTGAGCATTTTCTAGAAATGCATAGCAGCTTAAAAATGTCATTTTTAAAACACGATTTCTGGCCAAATGAAAATGAATTTCAAAAAAATAAAACGTGGGTTTTTCTCAGAACGAGGTTAATTATAATAATTAAGAGCGATTTTCTCAAATTCAAAACTGATTGGGATATATTAGGGGTTCTTTGGAGCCTTACTTGGTAAATTACGTGAGAAAAAACCGGTTTTTAATTAATGCACAAAGACAATTGTGGCCATTCGGTTTTCTCCTACAAACAATCCACCAAGAATACGGTCTCCCTGCTCTACGGGAGGTAGATCCACCACTAGTAGGCATAGATCGAATGAGCAAGATGATGATAAGCATCTTCTAACTTCAGGCATAGACAGGGGATCAGTTAATCATTCTTATAGTGAATTGAATGTGTCAAAATACAATGGAAACTCACATAAAGTATCTTCTTTGGAAACAGGGAGAGCTAAAGGATCTCCTTCAACTCATGTAACTGCAGCTCCACGTATTTACGCACCATTCAAAATATTTATACATCTGCATCTAAAAGAGACATCTCTTTGACGCGACCATCCTAGGAGGTTTTGCAAATACTTTCAACATTTGAACATATTGCTTGGCCTCTACATAAAGAATTATACACATTGAACCCCGAACACTTCTTTTCTCAGACTTTTATTGATGTTGTTAATGAGAACGCAGAGAAAATTTTTGAGTATTCTCATGTTCCAGGTCAAGCCGTGCTGCATGTTGGTCGTCATCATCATGGAGCAAAGGAAATTCTTTATGGTCATAGAATGAATTTGATTCTTTCGTGTAGAAGCACTTTATTCAAGGAGCTTGAGAAGCACCAACACGATTTCTTCAGCTGCTATGGGGAATGCCTTCACCAAAAGAAAGAACGCCGCCAGCAAATCTTGGATGCAAGATATTAGGATTTTTTTCAAACATGAGGATGATCATTGCCATTCTGCAAGTTGGATTCATGATCAACAAATTTTCAAGTGTAAATAGTTCCCCTGCAGCCACCTTTTTGTGTGTAACTTTGTTTAATGGATTTTGTCATTTTTTTCATGTAGGCAATCTGTTAACAAGGCTCTTTTCTAGGTTTTCATTTTGATATTGCTGGGATTGAGCTGAGTTCTCTCTATTCATTTTGATGGTGATGCTTCTTTATATTTTGGTCTTTAGTAGTGTAATTACATGCGAATGTTATATGTTATGTTTTAGTTTATACATATTTTAGTTTATACATATGCCTTATATATATAATGTCTATATATGTGTTTTTTTTCTATTTTTTTAAGTTTTGTAAATATTTCATTAATTTATTGTTTTTCAAGAAAATTGCCAAAAAAAAATTGATGTGGAATTCAATTCATGATTGGAGAAAAGTAAAATAAAAAGGAAATTTTGAGATGATTCACTTACACACCTCTCGAAGCAAGAAATAAAAAAAATAATAATGATAATAATAATAATATCTAAAAAAAAATGTTTTATTTGCTAATTTTCATGGAAGAGGCATTGGTCAATTTGAAGATTGGACTAGTTATTTTTTCATAACAAAAATTCATAGTTGTGTGTACTTAACTTCTGTTCAGGATTTTAGCTACAGAAACTACGCAATTCTGCAGCTGAACAACAATTCTGGAGCTGAAAAATAATTCTGCAACTTTTTATTTAACTCAATGATTTATTTGTCAACAATGCATTCTAATCAGAAATCATGATCAAAATTTATTGGATTTTTCTAATGATTATGTTTTCAAGCATGCTGCAGGAAAGAAGAAGAACTATAAAGGTGCTTTATCCACATGATCAATTGATGAATTTTTTATTGAGCATTGTTTTGCAAGAATCATTAAGAATTCGCAAATAATATTTCTTTATCTTTATGAAATGCTATGATTCAAACATAAATTGAGGAAATTGTCTTTTTTAGAAATTGGATTTATTATTGTAATTGTGAAATTGGACTAACCATGATAATTTGAATCAAATACACTTATGAACCTATCAACTATGAAAAAATTTCGTATGTATCAAAAAGAAATTGATCACTTCTCTCTGAACACACTTACGTTTGTTGCAATATTAATGCCATGTTTATTTTCAGGTTCTAGAGCAATAAGAGAATTGAAGGAAGCCAATTTATGCATGATTGGTTTTCTATGACCAATTTCAAGAAACATGAACCAATTGAATCCATTTCTATCTTCCATAAATGCCATCATTTTTCCTCTTCAAACTCACAAGCTATCCAAGCATTTTCTCTAAGCATCGTCATCACCATTTTTCTTGCAAAGATTCACATGTTTCCTTAACATTTTCCCATTACATTTTCAATTCACATTTTTCATAATTTCCATTCATAGAGACATTCAGCTAGCTTACATGCTGATTTGTCCTTTTTGTTTTCCATTCACTTGTTTACCCTCTTGTCATTTTCCTTTCCATTAAATAAACCTTGATCCACTACAAAAAATTTCATTCGTAGTCCTTCCAAATAATCATTTCATACTCGTGTTAGATGATGGAGAATTCATTAATGCCTCCCTTCTAACAAATCTTGGCCTATCGACATTAGCACATTATCTAGGTTTAGGGCTAGAGTATTTTTAGTACCTTGAGGCTTGTATGCATCAATGACAAGTTCTCTCGCTGACAATCATGAGAATACATCAATGTCCCTTGATCGTTGGATCTTGCAAGTGGCTCGACATCAAGTCATCTATTTGTACTTTGTAAGATGTACTTAAGTACCTTGGAACTCGTTGACATTAATGGCGAGTTTGCCTCGCATTGGTTAAAAAAATTCATCAATGGCTAGTAATCCAATGACTCCTCTTCATGCTCAACAACAACACATTTATTCGCATGACTAGAATTGTACCATCAGATTTTGTAGCAAGTGAAGACTATATCATTTCAGCATTTTGCAACAGATACAACAGATTTAGCAGCAACAATAAAGACTTCACTTTCACTACTTTTTGAGCCCCAAACTTGCATCTTTCCTACACCTTTTTCTAGCTTCTTTCCATTCACCTGAGCCTCCTAAGCCATCAATATCATTGCATATTAGTTATAAAAGAGCATTTAAAGTGGTTTCTTGACTATGTCTTTGTGTTGTTGTTTGAACTAGATTTTTCTTATGAGCCGCAGAATCTTGTCACTTTCCGCAGCTGGGTCAACTTTCCGCAGTTGTTTTGTTAAAGTCTACATTGCAGGTATCATCAGGCAAATCGAGCCACATGAGCAAGTTGGAAATGATGTGGACATGGTTTGTGTCCCATTAGTCTAGCTGGATTTGTCAAAAGAGGCCATAGTCAACAGGGGTCAAGCGGTGGTCAAATAGGAGAAGTCCTACAACAACAGGACTCCATTTCAAGCACGTGAAGACTTTCGTGACCGTTTCTAGGCTTCTGGAGGCACGCTGACACCTATAGGCTTCCCACGATGTAAATACAACAAGCCGCTTTCATTAGATTGCATCATCTCGGCAGCCATGATGCTAGATCTGTGGACGTTGTTGTTCACGTGTCCTCTGTCAGCGCAATTTTTAGGAAATCAGTTATGTAGCCTTATGTTATAAATAATGTGTCTCCATACGCATAATAGTTAGTTTTTGAATGTATTGTTGACTGTTAACGAGCCCACTGTGTTGTGACATTATTTCGTCATTATGACTGCATTATGAATATATGAGAAGACTCTGTTTCTGAGCATAATTCGTGGTTGATAGTTGTTGCCCGAGGTTGTGCAGAGGACCCCTGCACACGCTGAGGTTTTGTTTATTGATGTATAGTTTCATGCTGTGATTTTACGTTCATTATTCCATAGTTATTTACTTGTATAAATTGCATTTCTTATGGTACTAACGTTTTATTTTTGTCCATAATTTTACATGCTTTCCATTACTGTTAACGTTGATTAGTGTATTTGTTCCAGATACAGTAGGCAGCTCGAGCATTTGCACATAGTTTTACAATGACTAATGACATGGAATCAGTTTTATCTTTCTGCTGACTTATATTTCTTAGTTTTTAATTCCAGCGCTGTTTTGTTTATTTTAGTTCTGTTCATTGGCTTTATTAGTTGGCTTGGATATTAAATTACTCATGTCATTATCAGTTACCTCCAAAAGCCATAGCGAGACTAATGGTGAGGGATTGAAGTATGAGTGTGTAATTTGATATTAGTTTATTTTTCTGCAAATTAGATATTGGATTGCTCATGTCATTATTAGTTACCTACGAAAGCCATAGCGAGACTAATGGTGAGGGATTGAAGTATGAGTGTGTAATTTGATATTAGCTTACTTTTCTGCAAATTAGATATCAGATTGCTCAAGTTGTTTATGATTACCTCCGAAAGCCATAGCGATACTAACTGGCGAGGGGTCAGAATATGAGTTGATGTAATTGGATTTTAGCTTTACTTTACATGAAATTATTGGATTTCTTTGAGTATAGTTTCTTTTGTATTTAGATAGTAGTAGGGATAATGGTTTCATGATCAATAGTTCATTGTTTGTTTGACTAGTATAGTGGCACATTTTCATTTTTTGTTAGGAATTAATTTTATCATTGCAAGTTTTAAACCCCTTTTGAAGTTTGAAGTTTTGGAAATCATCATAAAGGACATCATTGCCTTGAACATTTATATCCATACTTGTCTTTTAGAATTTCCATCTCACATTAGGAAATCAACGAAGATAAACCCAAAAACAAAATAAAAAACCAAAAACGACAAAAAGTAAGAGATAGGTTATCTTTCACATATAGTGTGCGACACTTCAACAATTTACAACTCCCGGATTGACAATTAATATAGCAATTTAGGACACTCTAAATTGACTAAAAATTTTGGCGCCGTTGCCAGGGAAGTGTAACTAGGTAGCCAATTTCTTAAATAAATAAATAAATAAATAAAAATAAGGGAAAAATTGATAACTTCTTGAAGTATGCTCTCCTCTTGCACCTAGTGTGATCTGGAGGATCAGAAAAGAGAGTTATTGGTTCAATAATTTCTTAAGTATGCTCTCTTCTTGCACCTAGTGTGACTTGGAAGATCAGAAAGAGAATTATTAGACGAACTTAAAAATAAAAAAATGACATGCATAGAGCAAGAGATTCTAGGGGAAGGTTTATAGCTAGAGCCAAGAGTTCGATTTTCACAACTCAATCTTCTTCAAGGTATAGACAAGATTCACCACCATCTACTCCTAGCCTTAAGATTCCTGGAATTCAAGGAGCAGTAGCTGAATTAGAGGATTCTCCTACACTATCTACCAAATCTCATCTAGGAGAAGACCCTTTCTTTATTTCTGCAGGAGAGCATATTGTAATCAAAGAAGTAGAATCACCTGAAGAAGAAAAGGAAGAAACTCCCTCTCATCCACCCTTGATAGAAGAACCAGAGGACTCTGAGGACTCTGAAGAAACTATCATGACATAGGAAGTAGTAGATGGATTCAGAGGGAGAGGTAGAGGAGGAGGAAATAATGGAGGCAACAATGGTGGAGGTGGAGATAATAATAGAAGAAATAGGGAAGGAGATGACTCGTTTGGATTCCCTATAGTTGATGAAGAAACTCACAAAACGATGAAAAACATCTCACCATCTGTCCTCCCCAACTTTTATGGATTGCGAAGTGAGGATCCTGAAACATTTCTGTTTGAGTTTGAAGTTGTTTGCCGAACCTATGACTATATGGAAGACTCTCAAAAACTCAAACTGTTTCCTTAAACATTAAAGGGAGCCGCTTTGAAATGGTTCATGGGATTAGTCACCCAATCCATTAGGACTTGGAATGATATGAAACAAACATTTTTGGATAGATACCTAGACTATTGTATGCCCACCAATCACAAGGATGAGGTATTTAAAATGGTACAAAAGAAGATGAAAACTTGGAGGATTTACTTGAAAGATTTCAATACAACTTAAAAAGAGCAAAGATGAGCAACTTAGATGAGGAAACTTTGAAAGCCCTTTTATTGAAAGCCATTAGAGATGAATGGATAGATATTTTAAACATGATAGGGAAGGGATACATTTCTCAACTTCCACTTCGTGACATAGCAGAACTATGTGTCCATCTCTCAAGGGGAAAATCTAAAACAGGAAAAGGGCCTAGAGATCCTTCTCTTATCAAGGCAAACAAATCTGCAACTGGATCAGTAAGTAGGGCAGAGATTGGCAATATGCTTGATGAATTCAAAACTGATATCTTAGGGAGCCTTAGTGAACAACCAAGATATATAGCTTTTATAAAGGCAGTAAGTTGTAGTTCAACCTTAACACTAGTAGATTCAATTTCATATTTGATAGTTTTAATTTCATAAAAAAGTTTCAATGGATCATTATCTTTCATCTCCAGATTAAACAACTTCAATAATAACTAAATTGTCTCCAATTCTTAATGTGAATTATAAAGCTCTTTTAATTCTGTTAATGCTTCATATTTTATCTTTCTTTGAATAATATATTTGCTTACCTCTTTTGTACTGAAGCAGAAATTAATGCATAAGTATTTTTGTCCTTACTCTACCTAATTACTAGTTGTTTTTCTTCTTGAAGTTACTCTAGTTCATTTCCATTTGTTCCTTCACAAACACCTTCCCACGAATCGTTAAAAATAAGTGTATTTTTAGCCTTCCTCTACCACTCCTGATAATTTTCCTTTCCATAGAGGACAACATCGACTAGAGAGACCAAAGAATTCATTTTTGCAGATAAAATTAGGAGTCAAAATCATGACTGTACAAAACTCCTAATAAAAAAATAAAATAAAAAAGTATCTCTTTGTTTCAACCAGGCGGAAATTTTATTCACAGATCATCGAAACACGGACCAATAATCATCAAAGGTAAAATAAACACACCATAATACAACCAACTCAGATGGTGAATAGCCTACGATCAAGCACGATCAACGGTTGGAATGACTTTTCCAACTCATTTACAAAGGCACAAGACGAAGCTATTGGGCACCTTCACATTCGATAGCAATCGACGAGATGAAATCCAATGGCATTCCCAACGGTTAAGATGATCTTATGGCAATTGATGGCACGAATGGAACACACTTGTATTATTTTAACGTGATGAGTGGTCCCGGGAAGTAGTTATCTGTTGTACAAGTACGACGAATCAGATCAAGTTCAAACACATCCAATGACACCCAACATCACATCTCCTATCAAGCTTTAATGAGCATTGTGGTCCTGGGAGGTGGTTTGAATAAAATTGCTCAGCGCATTAATCGATGGCCCACATTTGTTTCGAGGCAACCATCCTGGTTTCAAATACAAGGGCTTGTGGTGTCGTGGTAGTTTCCAAAACCACCAATCTCATGCATTGTCAATTGGTCCCACGTCTTGTCAACTCATGGTCCAATGCACCAACTCCCAATTCCACCAGGTCAGATCACCAACTCAGCAATTTCTACATCACTGGAGTTCAAACCAAGCATAATGGCTTCGATGCTTTTCAAAACCTGGTGCTTTGATACCACTGTTAAACATGCCTCAAGAACTTCATGAAATAAATTATAGTATTCTTCAATACTTTTATTAATCCGAAGGACATGTTTATACAATCAAATTCAAAGGGAGATAGTTATGTCTCCATAACTAGGAATACGAGAAATAACTAATCTATGTCCTAGCTATGAATATATACAAAATCCTAAAGAATTATTTAACATGTAATGATAGGGTTTGGTTTAGTTTTTAGTTTGAATGTTTTTATAAAGTTTAGTATAAATGAGTTTATATATACATTTTATTTATTTACAATGTTTTTATATAAGTTTTTTACTACATCAATTATAATAAACATCAAGACATTTATTTTATCATATATCTCAAATTGGTAAAAAAACATAAAAATTCACTAAACTATAACTTTATTATTATTATTATTAAACATATATACATTTTAAAAATTCATGTAATAAGATTTTTAACTATGGAGATTCACCTAGCTCCAAGGGTTAGCTTAGTTGGTCGAATTCGCGTTGCTAAGTGCCTCACCAATTGGGAGGTCACAAGGTCAAATACCCTTGATGCCCTTGGGGTTAGGCCTTGCTTGTTTGGCCAATGGGTCGATCCCTTCGAATTGATCTGCTTGGATTTTCCTATGGATGTAGCGGCCACCCAATGTCCATGAACCACGCTTAAAAAAAAACTATGGAGATTCTTAATTTGCAAATAGGTTTTGTTACATTAACATTATAAATACCATATGCCCAAAAAACCATAACTTATTTCATATGACATTTTTTAATTAATGAATTTAATTAAAGGGAAAAAAAGACATTACTACTTTGGAAATAAATCTCAGCGTTTAATTTATGTATATTACTAAGAATATTCTATGGAGGTTGAATCCCTACCATTCACCAAATAATTATTGATAATTAAATTAAAATTATGAAGCCCTATTCCAAAATAGAGATGTCTGTTGACATAATTAATTTTAAAGTGAAAATAATAATAAGAAATTAATATTAGTAAATATAAAAATATTACCATAAATTTGAACATGTCAGTTGGGGTTAATGTCAATTGGCTGGGCGGAATGGTTGTTATCTTCCTCAACAATATTTAAATCCCCATTGTCAAGACCCACTAGCACAACCAGTTGAGGATGGGCCTCATTAGCAAGGCAACCTAGGATAAAACCCCACAGGGGATGGTTGTGCCATGTGCGAGGGGAGGAAACATGTTAAAAAATCCAGTTAGCTAAGAGTTGGTGTGGCCCAAGCCGAGTGCGATCCCTAGGTGACTTTGACGACTTAGATTCCCATGGGTCATGGCTCCTCAAAGCAAAAGTCAAACGTGGAACAAATTGACAAACAAACAAAAAAATTTAAACCCCACTATTAACATGATGAACATTATAATAATAAATTCATACCAACAACTTCACTCTAACCCTAAAACTAATTTCAAAATAAATTTTAAATAATAAATTTAATTAAAAACAATAATTTAAAAAAACTAAACTTTAACCTACTTTTTAAAACTCGTGACAGAATTCCACAAAATTGCACGTTAAAAGAGGGAAAAAAATCGCATTTGGGAATTCATAATGGGGATAGGCAGTGAAATAAAAGAACTGCATAAGGTGATTTTGGTAAATTTTTCCTCTTTGAAAGTTGCCTTTTTTTAATATTTATTTTATTTATTTTAATCCACATTATTTATTTATTTTTAATTCTAATTTTATTTTAATTTTTAAATTAAATGTTGAGGTGGTTTGTTAAGCCATGCTCATTCATTTAGTTTCACTGGCTTACAACTTATGGAACTTGTCTCGACGAGAATAGTATCTTTCATCTACTTTTGCGTGGTGCATACGTCAATACAACTATTTTTCGTGAATGGATACGATTTAATTATTTTTAATATTTGGATGGACAGGATTTATTATTAAAGTATGATTATAGGATAATAAAATGTATTTATATGGTAATAAAATAGGTGGATCTTTTTCTTTTCTTTTTTTCGGAAGAGATCAAATTGGTCCTCAACTCTTTTGTTAAAGATAAGAGTTTCAATTTTGATGGGTGGATAATCCAAGTGGATCTCAAGACACCAGGGGCATGAAAAAGGCTCAAAATTCAAAGTGGTAGAAAGGAAATTATCTTGACATCAAATTGAAGTGCTCATCACCCTGATTCCAACGGTGCGAACAACACTCCAATCCGAGTCCGAATGAAGGAGATAGAAGCAGTCAAAGTTCTAGGTTGACTTGCAGGAAATAGAGGAAAATGAAATTCCAAGGATGGTCCTGGAAATAGCCCCATTGCGTAGATCTTTTCATTCTGAATCTACTGCAACTTGAATGGGCTAAAATGGACTTCGGATGATGAAGTTATCGCAAAAAGAAGTTGCCTTTACTCCTTTGAAAAATGAGGCATTTCTTCTAAAAATAGGCTTAAAGCCTTACAAAGGAAAATCACAATCGGAAGTGTTCAAAGGGCAGACTTAAGGCCAAGTGGAAGGAACCCATGATCAGCGATCTCTGACTTATCGCAATCGGGGGTAGGATGTATGCGATATTGGGATCCAGACCAAGTGACATGCGATATCGTCGATATCGGCGTCGTCGTATGCCAAGGTATAAGGGAAGAACCCCTGGGCCGTAGCGATTGCGATATGCCGATAGCGACGTGTGATCTCCATCATCGGATCGGAAAGCACATCAACGGTTAGGATCATATCGGCAATATCAACGATCAGCAACCGGCGACATCGGTGATCGGCATAGTCAAAGGAAATACCCCAGGGCCGTTGCGACTTGCAATAAGCGCGGACCCAACAAGAGAATAGGGTAGATTTGATATCATTGGAGTTCTGGATTTAAAGCTTTGCGGTCGGATTTTTCAATGTTTCCGTGTATTATTGTTTTAAATGAAAAAAAAGGCTATTTTCAGGGATTTGTTGCAAAGAAAGGTCGGATGGTCGGATTCATCGTGCCTATTGATCCTTTCATTAGAACAACTTCTATTCTAAACAAACAGACTCCCCGCTTTAAGCGCCTTCGTAATAAAAAATGTTATAAAACTCAATGGACGTAGAAAAGTGCGAGGAGGGGAGAGGACAGTGCACGCGGCTTGAGGCAAGAGCTTGCAAGAGGGGTGAAAGTTCATTTTGTTAAGATATGACAAATTTTATATGGTTTCAGCCCTTCTCGATGCCACGAACGCAATGGTGCTATCCATTTCTCCATTTGAGTTCTGCATTTTTCAGCCATTTTCCAGAATGGAGGTATGAGACTCCTTTTTTTGTAACCGATGATTGTATCCTTCTTTTTTCATGCCATTTAATGAATGAAGGCCTCACCATTGATCGAGCAGGGCCCGGAGACGTAGTCCAAGTTGGATGAACTCCATTATCAAGCTTCTTTTCTTCTTCTCATGCTTTATGTGTTTCTTCTTCTTCTCTCATGTGCACATTAGATTTCTATGGTTAAGCTGCAATTTCTACATGTGATTCTTTAATACATCTATAAGCAAAAGATCTTGGATCAAGTGGTATCAGAGTAGGTCTTTTTAGATGCTAACAAGAAGCAGGCTCTGAAGAGGCGAAGGTGATCCAGGTGGATATTGGTGGCCACCCACTAATTCCACTTGGATCCCCTCTAGTGCTTCTTTCAGTTTTTTTAGTTTCCTTAATTATAGCACAATTTACTAATTTTAGCATTTTTTCGGGTCCTAAACTTATGGAGCCGTTTTGAGGCCCTAAACGACGTTTTTTGGGAAATCTACTGCCGATGACTTTTCTATCTAAAAAGCGTCTTTTTCGTCGTAGTCCTCGGAGAGATCTTTCCAACGGGCTATCCTACGCATCAAACGGAGATAATACGACCAATTCGCGACCCCGGGAAGTTGATGTACCAACTTACCCAAAAACAAGGCCCACAATTTGGTGTTTCATCTTCTAGGGTTAGGTTTTGGAATGTGAAGGGTTTTCCATTGTTTCTCAACAATAAATAAGCCTTCGAGCCTCATTGTAACACAGTTCAGAGGCATTTAGCGACCACATCTCTTCTCAGAGATAAGCTACCATCGCCCTAGCTGTTTTATTTCCATTTTTGGTTGTAAGCATATTTTAGTATTTTCCATTAATGAAATGAAATATTATTTCCGCTGCATCTTTGTGTATATGGTTATCTCGGTATTTTATTGTGTTCATGTTTAAATTTGGATCAGAAGGGAAACTAGAGCCTTTCGATCCCGAAGTAGGGCGTGCACATCGAAGGAGAAACATGGCGGATGAAGAGGCTCGTCTTGAAGAGGAGCGCAATTTCCGCAAAACCTTCTATTCAATGGCGGAGAATGTCGGTCAGTTTCTTTCAAGGCTGGAGAAAGCAGAAGAGAGAAAACCAGAAGAACAAGGTTCAACGCATGGAAATGGTGGAGAAGAATCCCCTCCTCCTTCCACGAGTGAAAGTTCTTCTTCCTCTCATCACCATAATCGTAGAAATTCAAGGGATGCATCTAAGAAACCTTTTCTTAAATTTGATTTCAAATTTGATCTTCCCATGTTTAATGGTGAAAGTAATGCAAAAAGGCTTAATAATTGGATTAGGTAGATTGAGATCTACTGCAAGATTCAGCAGATCGTGGAGGATGAGGCAAAGATTCAGCTAGCCTCTCTTTGGCTGAGAAGCATCGCTCTCATCTAGTGGGAGAGAAAATTGCAAAGCAGTAAGAATGTGGTTAACATTTTTTCCTCATGGCCTAATTTCATTTTTGTGTTAAAGGAACAATTTTATCCCTTGGGTTACAAGCAAAAATCATTAATGAATTGGTAGTATTTAAGGCAAGGCAAAGGTCAGGATGTTCAAAGTTTTATAGAGGAGTTTAGAAAGCAAGCACTTAATCTGGGTATTGCACTTGATTCACCTAAAGTAGTAACTAAGTATATTGGATCATTACATAGTTACATTAGGCATTCATTATTATTGTTTGAACCAACAACTATTGATTCTGCTAGTGTGAAGGCAATTCATCTTGAGAATAGGGGCAAAAATGAAAGAGATGATCATTCCAAGAAACCACCTTTCAAACCTTCCAATGGAAAACCTAAAGAAAAATGGAAAGGAAAGGAGAAGAAGACGACATCAACCAAGAAAGAAGAAGGAGAAAGGCCTTATTGCACTCACTACAAAAAGGAAGGTCATGATGATGATCATTGTTGGAAAATGCATCCAGAAACAAGACCAAAGAAGTTTGGAGGAAAAGGCAAGAATAATACAGTGGCAACTGCGCAGCAAGACCTTGGATCCGATTCGGGGGATGAAGCATTAATCACAGCAGCAGGAACAAAAGGTACTCTTACACCTCATGTTAATTCTGACTCACATGAAGGTACTAGTTCAATAGATGAGTCTCTTCCGAATGAACGAAAGAGAATTGAGCTATTTTATATTATAGTTATCATAAATCATACAAAAGTGGAAACTCTATTTGATACCAGATCCCAAGCAAACTTAATTTCAGAGTCCTTGGTAAAGAAGCTAGGCTTGGAAACTACACCACATCCAAAACCTTACCCACTTGGATGGATACATGATAAAGCAAAACAGAATGTAACTAAGTAGTGTAAGGTTAAATTTGTGATTGCTTCTAAGTTAGTGGATGAAGTAAAACTTGATGTGATACCATTGGATATTTGTGGCATGGTGTTATGGAGTCCATATCTATATGATAGAAAGGTAATCTTCTTCCGCCATGAAAACAAATACCAAATCACAAAGGATGGGGTAGAATATATTGTAAGTGCTCATCAAACTAAAATCAATGCCAACCTTGTAAGTGCGGGACCAATGAAAAGGTTGGTGAATTCCAGTAAGGGTTTCATGCTTATGGTTGTAAGGGGAAAAGAGGTAGAATTAGCTGACACTTTCTAGGGTTGTGATCAGGAACAAAAAAGGAATTATGTGAATTAATTTCTAACTATGATGAAATGTTTCAGGAATCAAATGGATTACCTTCGAAGAGGGAAATCCAACATGATATCAATTTGCAGCATGACGCTCCTTTACCAAATATTTCCATGTATAGGATGTCGACCATTGAGATGGAGGAAATCAAAAAGCAAGTGCAAGAATTGCTAGACCAATGGGTCAACAGGCCGAGCACTTCTTCATTTGGCTCACCGATTGTCTTAGTGCCAAAGAAAGATGTCACATGGAGGATGTGCGTGGATTATCAAGCACTAAACAAAATCACGGTGAAAAATCATTACCCTCTTCCACGCATTGATGAGTTATTAGATCAGTTAAATAATTCTATCTATTTCACCAAATTGGATTTGCGTAGTGTTATCACCAGGTCTCAATTGTAGAGCAAGATGTGTGGAAAACCGCCTTCAAGACCAAACAGGGGTTGTTCGAATTGACGGTGATGCTATTCGGACTTTTCAACGCTCCAGCCACTTTCATGAGGGTCATGAATGATCTCTTTAGGCCTTTCATTGATGAATTTGTTCTTGTATATCTAGATGATATCCTTGTCTTTAGTAAAAGTTGGAATAAACATGTATCTCATGTGAAGAAAGTGTTTGATGTATTGAAAAAATAAAAACCCTATGTAAAATTGTCAAAGTGTGAGTTTGGGAAGACATCTTTGGTTTACCTAAGTCATATTGTTCGTCATGGTCAGTTAAAAATTGATCCTTCTAAAGTTGAAGCAGTTGTAAAGTGGCCTAAGCCTACTAGTGTAACCGAGGTCCACAACTTTTTAGGTGCAGTCTAGTATTGGAGGAGATTTATTGCCAATTTCTTTGTTATTGCAGCACCTTTGCACACATTGGCAAGTGTGAAACAGGTCTTTCAATGGGGAGGGAAACAACAGAAGTCCTTCGAAACATTGAAGGAAAAGATCAGCACCACACGGGTCTTAGCCTTACCAGATCTCCAACAGTGATTCGAGATCGAAACAGACGGCAGCAGATATGCCATCGGAGTTGTACTGATGCAGCAAAAGAAGTTGATATGTTACCATTCCGAGAATTTCTCTCAGGCTGTGATAAACTATCCCACTTATGACAAGGAGCTTTATGCCTTGGTTCAAAGTGTGAAAACGTGGAAACACTACCTGATCGACAAGGAGACCATCATCCATACAGATCATTAGCCCTTGCAGTACCTTCAGTCACAAACCAAGTTGTAGCAATCTCGTCATTTCAGGTGGATGAGGTTTCTTCACCAATTTCATTTGGTAATAAAGTATAAGAAGGGCACTAGCAACAAAGTGGCCAATATGCTATCTCGCCCTCCTATTTCTGCTTCTGTTATTTTGCATAATGCTTCATTGTCTTTTCAGAGTTATGCTGAACAATATGCTAATGATGATGACTTTAAGGAGATTTATGCAAAACTAACCCATGGTTCATAGGTGGACAACTATCACTTGCAGGGGAAACTGTTGTATTACCTTGGCAAATTGTGCATTCCCATAGGGGAATAAGTACATGTAATTCGAGAGGCCCACACCTCTCTTGTGTTTGGTCACTTTAGTGTTGAAAAGACTTTATGTCATGTACACAGATTTTGTTTTTGGCCTCATCTGAAGAACATTGTGACTTGCTATGTAAAGGGTTGTGTGATGTGTTCTGTTTCAAAGCCCTCTAATAGAAAACTCAGGCTCTACACACCACTCCCTATTCCGAGTTGTCCATGGGAAAGTGTGTCGATGGACTTTGTAGGAGGTTTGCCTTTGTCTAGAAAGAGTCACGACTATTTGTATGTCATCGTTGACTGTTTTAGTAAGATGTGTATTTTAATGCCTTGTAAAAAGCAGATTACTACAGAGCAGATTTCTTATCTTTTCTTTTAGCATGTTTGGGTCCATTTTGGGCTGCCCACATCGATTGTGTCAAATCGAGACTCTCGCTTTCTCAGAGATTTTTGGACCAGCTTGTGGAAGATGATGGACACCAAGTTGAAAAGAAGCACGACATTTCATCCACAGACTGACGAACAGACAGAGGTTGTCAATCGGACCGTGGTACATTTGTTGCGAGGCTATTATAGAAAACATCCTAACTTGTGGGATGAGCATATTCCATGTGTGCAACATTCCTACAATTGAGGAGTGCACTGATCTACGCAACGTTCACCATTTGAGACATGTTTTGGTTACCTACAAAAGGACCCTTTCATATGGTCTTTGGAAGGGAAGATGACTCCAGTGGAAATAATGACAGGGACAAAGCGCAACAGTTCATCCAACGGATCTAGTTGATTCACCAAGCAGTACAGGAGCAGTTGGAGAAAATTCAAGCCCGTTACAAGGCTCGACATGACAAACACCGAGTCGACCATCAATTTCAAGTGGGCGACAAAGTGTGGTTCCATATCAGCAAGGACAGGATGAAGGGAGAAGGGAAGAAGTCGCGACCAATCTAGTATGGTCCATTCACCATTTTGGAGAAGATTGGAAACAATGCCTTTCACCTCGATTTGCTGATATGTATGCAGATGTACTCCGTAGTGAATGTGGAGAACTTAAAGCTATATGAGCCACCATTGATTATGGACATCGAGGAGGTGGGCATAGTTCCTACAGTTGATGATTTTGCACCAGAGTATCTCGATGAGTTACCTGAAGACATCATCCTTGACAGAAGAACCAAGACTTCATGACGAGGAGATGTGGAATACGTTCGAGTTGGTTTCAAGGGGATGCACACTAGCAAGGCAAAAAGGTTGGAGAAGGGAAGAGTGAGGGAACAATTCCCTCACTTTCCAATTGACTAATAAAGCTTTTAGCAATCCAAAAGCTCCTCAATGGGGAGGATTGATCTAGGTGGATCTCAAGACACCAGGGGCATGAAAAAGGCTCAAAATTCAAAGTGGCAGAAAGGAAATTATCTTGACATTATATCGAAGTGCTCATCGCCCTGATTCCAACAGTGCGAATGACACTCCAATCCGAGTCTAAATGAAGGAGATAGAAGCAGTCAAAGTTCTGGGTTGACTTGCAAGAAATAGAGGAAAATGAAAGTCCAAGGATGCTCCTGGAAATTGTCCCATTGTGTAGATATTTTCATTCTGAATCTACTGCAACTTGAATGGGCTAAAATGGACTTCAGATGATGAAGTTATCGCAAAAAGAAGTTTCCTTTGTTCCTTTGAAAAAGGAGGCATTTCTTCTAAAAATAGGCTTAAAGCCTTATAAAGGAAAATTGCAATCGGAAGGGTTCAAAGGGTGGACTTAAGGCCAGATGGAAGGAACCCCCGATCAACGATCTCTGACTTATTGCAATCGGGGGCAGGATGTATGCGATATCGGGACCTAGACCAGGCAACATGCGATATCAGCGATATCAGCGTCGGTGATTGGTGTCATCGTATGCCAAGGTATAAGGGAAGAACCCCTGGGCCGTAGAAATTGCGATATGTCGATACTGACGTGCGATCTCCGCCATCGGATTAGAAAATAGATCAACGGTCAAGATCATATCATCGATGTCGACAATCGACACAGTCAAAGGAAAGACACCAGGGTCATTGTGACTTGCGATAAGCGCAAACTCGACAGGAGAATAGGGCAGATTTGATATCATTTGAGTTCCATCTTTAAAGCTTTGCAGTTGGATTTTTCAATGTTTCCATGTATTATTGTTTTAAATGAAAAATGGCTATTTTCGGGGATTTGTTGCGAAGAAAGGTCGGACGGTCGGATTCATCGAGCCCACCGA
Organism: Pinus taeda; assembly: GCA_000404065.3. Taxonomy (NCBI): domain Eukaryota; kingdom Viridiplantae; phylum Streptophyta; class Pinopsida; order Pinales; family Pinaceae; genus Pinus; species Pinus taeda. The sequence continues at coordinate 105,544 of APFE031008719.1, forward strand.
TCCTTTCGTTAGAACAGCTTCTATTCTAAACAAATAGACTCCCCGCTTTAAGTACCTTTGTAACAAAAAATGTTATAAAACTCGATGGATGTAGAAAAGTGCAAGGAGGGGAGATGACAGTGCACGTGATTCAAGGCAAGAGCTTGCAGGAGGGGCGCAAGTTCATTTTGTCAAGATTTGACAAATTTTATATGGTTTTAGCCCTTCTCGACACCACGAACGCAATGGCGCTATCCATTTCTCCATCTAGGTTCTTAATTTTTTGGCCATTTTCCAAAATGGAGGTATAAGACTCCTTTTTTTGTAACTGATGATTGTATCCTTCTTTTTTCATGCCATTTAATGAATGAAGGCCTCCCCATTGATCGAGCAGGGCCCGGAAACATAGTCCAAGTTGGACGAACTCCGTTATCAAGCTTCTTGTCTTCTTCTCATGCTTTATGTGTTTCTTCTTCTTCTCTCATGTGCACATTAGATTTCTATGGTTAAGCTGCAATTTCTACATGTGATTCTTTAATACATCTATAAGAAAAAGAATGTGGATCAGTGGAGGTCAAATTAATCTGTGTTTTTCTATCTGATGGGAATGAAATTTTATAGGTTGTGGAGGAGGTCAGGAATACAATGTTGGTGGTTGGGGCAATAAATGTCACCTTCATTGCTCTAATCCTAAATGTTCAAAACTAATCATCTTCGATGATTTCAAGCCAATTTATTTATGTAATTTGATTTATAAAGTCATTGTTAAAGTTCTTTCTAAATACTTAAAGGTAAACTCTTTGCCTCGCCATCTCTAGAACAATTTGGTTTTCTTCCTAGTTGATTAATTCATGATGCCATTGGAGTGGCACAAGTGGCTATGCATTCCATTAAGACTAAAAAACTGAGTGTTGTGATTCTTAAAATGGATTTGGTCGAATCATATGATAGAGTGAATTTGGACTTCCTTAGGTTCTTACTCCTCCATATTGGTCTTGACTTAAAGGTTAGAAATTGGATCATGGGTTGTGTAAAATCTACAAACTTCTCGATGCTTGTCAATGGATCCCCATTTGAATTTCTTCCCTTTCTCTAGAGGCTTGAGACAAGGGTGCCCTATATTTTATCTTTTCTTCTTCTTATCATAGAGGGTCTAAGTTGGATAATCAACGAGGCTAAAAAGGATGGTCTCATCCAAGGGGTTAAGGTGTCCAAGTATTTATATTTAACACAACTACTCTTTGTGGACAATGTGTTAATTTTTAGGGAAGGTTCTACCACTAAATGGGTAATTTTTCATTGCATTTTCTCATCCTTTTGCTTTGGAAGCAGTATGGAGATTAGCAGCGATAAATTATCCTTCATCCAGAATAACAATATGGACCAAACTATTGATTGTATTGTCTTTGTTCTTTTGTTTAAGGTGGCCCCCAATGAAAATGGCATTAGATACCTAGGCTAATCACCTTAAACCGAATTTTTATTATGTGGAAGACATGTCTTGGCTTATTAAGAGGATCGAAAGCAGAATTAGAAATTGGTGTTATAGGTGGCTTTCCTTGGGTGGTAGAATGATTTTGGTTAAGTCAGTACTATAGAGTATATCGGTATACTAGTTAACACTCTCTAAGATATATAAATCTACCATTAAGAAGATAAGCCAATGTGTGTTAGTTTTTCTTTGGTCTAGCAAGAACATAAGATCAAGTTTCCATTTGGCCAAATGGGATTTGTTATCTCAGCCCAAGTGCTTTGGGGGATGGGGTTTTAAAATTATTTATTGGTTTGGTCTAGCCCTTGCCATGAAGATTTTTTGGAGGGCTATCACTAGTTCGGGTCTATGGAGTCGTATCATCTCTAAAAAATACTTACATAACAAGTCTATTTTGGAGTGTTGAGGTCTTACACTATGCAAAAATATTCTTCTAGGTCAATTTCCTGGAGGGGACTATTGAGGCTTTACCTTATATTGTTAAATGGCTTACACAAAAGGTGGGAAATGGACACCAAGTTATCCTTGGGAAGATCCCTTTATCAGGGGTAACTTTTTTTATCATCTATCTCTAGAGTTTATATCTTCTCTAAATGCCCAGGGAGTATTCAAGTTATGTTATGGTTCATCATCTAGCTCTTAGGTTCTCCCTTATTGTTATTGAAAAAACTTTGTTTATCTGGGTTCATAGGGACTCAGGATGCTGAATGAGATTTTTTAATCAAAATTCTCTTATCCAACAGGATTTTTCTAAAAAGTGGAGAGGACTCCATCACTGCTTCCTCCTTCACTGCTTCATCCTTCATTACTTCCTCTCGTGATCCCAAGGATATATGGTGGCATAAGAAGATTTGGAAATGATCCCCACCACAACAACTCAGATGTTTTGCTTGGCTCAGTTTGGAAAACCACATCCTCACTTGGGATAATATGTTTCATAGGGGTTTCATTGGTTTGAATATTTGTTTCCTATGCTCGAATGGGCATGAATCTATTGATCACCTCTTCTTTTAGTATACCTTTTTCGTGAGACTTATGGAATGATGTTTTAGATTCTCTCAATCTTCTAGATTTTGGTCCTATCTCATCCTTTGAATCTTACCTTCATTGGTTGGGCCTCAAGATGTGTAACTTCTGATGAATGTTGTAGCTATGGTCGGTCTTCATAATGTACAAATTTTGTACTTTTAATGATGAAAGATGAATTATATTTTATGACAAAATAAAAAATATATTTTAAGCATGCTTTTCATGCTTGTTATAAAAGAAAAAATATTTTATAAACCATGTTCTTCATGGCCTTCTCAAATGAAGAAAATTGAATTTTTGAATTTTGATTTATGGACACCAACAAGATACCAAGTTAGCCTCTTGTGATAAAGTTGGCTCAACCCCTATTGGCACCCATTTGAACCCCTCCAGTGCATATAAATAAGTGAAGACATCCTCCCTCCAAGATACAATTCAACCACATTAAAAAGACATCATTTGATCTGATCAATAGCAAATTTCTCTAAGGCATATTACATGTGACAGAGGAGCGAAGTTATGAGGCATACATTTGTGACAGAAGAATGAAGTTTTGAGGCATACATTTGTGCCAGAGGAGCAAAGTTCTGAATTATTTATCTATGACAGAGGAGAAAAGTTTGAAAGCATATATTTGTGACAGAGGAGCAAAGATCTGAAGTATATTATCCGTGGTTATTCTTTATGGAGCAAGCCGAAAACATTTGTTGCTATTCTTTATGAGCAAGATTGAATTCTCTATGGAATGAGTTGAATTTTTTTAACACCAAGTATGTAATAAATTATGTGGTGTTGAAAAATGTGTAACTAGGTTCTGTATTCATACATATGAAATGTATTCTTGTAAATATAAAATGAAAAATAAATTATTATTATTATTATTGGAGCATGGGTTTCATGCTCAAGTTCTTCTATTTTATAGGTCAAGCACCCATTGAGTGCTTCTAGGTTTTGTCCTAGGTATAAGATTCATTGCTATATATTGAAGACCCTATGGGCACATTATAAATTGTAAATAAAAATTTATTTTGTCTTTAAAGTGTCAAAATACCTCCAAGATCAAGTCGGACTAATGAACTGTCAAGTCGGCCTACATGAAGAGCCACATCCAGCCTTGAAGAATCCTATATAAAAGAGGAACTCGCCCTCCATTTGGATCACTCATGCACTCATCTCCTATGTGAATAAGCAGAAGAAGAATAATTCAAGAAGGAAGTGTGAAGAAGAATAAGTCAAAGAAGTCAAAGTTTATGGGCCTTATCTATTCTTATGGAAATATCAAAGTTAGGGTTTTCTGCACTGGATCTTTTGGGGTTTGATTTTGGAAGGAGAAGAGAAGCGAAGGAAAGCGAAGGTCTCTTAGGGAATCCTACTAGCCCTAGGACTTAATTCAAGGAAAGCGAAGCCAAGAGGAAGGCTATTTGAGGGAGATCGAAGTCTCCAAGAGAAGAAGCAATAGTTGCAGCAGTTGATAGGGAGCAGTATTTCGAATCTACTGGCAGGTCAAAGATATTGCAGCTAGAGGTCATGGTAGACTTGATCTTGGAGGGTATTTGTCTGAGTCTAGGTCATGATAGTCATCAATTGAAAGATTGATCCAGGAGGATATTGGTGGCCACCCTCCAATTCCACTTAGACCACCACCATTTTTTCTTTCAGTTTTTCAATTTCCTTAATTGTAGCACAGTTTACTATTTTTAACAGTTTTTCGGGTCCTAAATTTTGGGATCCATTTTAAGGCCCTAAACAAAGTTTTTTTTGCAATCTATCACCAATGATTTTCTGTATAAAATTGTCTTTTTCGTTGTAGTCCTCAGAGAGATATCTCTAAAGGGTTATCATGCACATCAAACGAAGACAATATGACCAAGTCACGACCCCCAGAAGTTGGTTGTCCAACTCACCCCAACGGGGCCCATAAACTCTTGGTGTTACATCTCCTCGAGTTAGGGTTGATTGTTTATGGTTTTCTCTTATTGTTCAATAATAAAAAGGTCCTTGAACCTCATTGCAACACAGTTCAGAGGCATGTCGCTGCCACATCTCTTCTTAGATATAAGCTACCATCGCCCGAGCTAGTCTTATTTCCATTCTGTTTGTAAGCATATTTCAGTATTTGATATTAATGAAATGAAATATTATTTCTACAACATCTTTGTATTTATATTTATACTCGTAATTTGTTGCATTCCTATTTAAATCTAGATTAGTGGTATCAGAGCAGTCTTCTCTTTCTCTGTTTTTCTTTGCATGTCCCCAATGAGGTCAGGATATAAGGAGTTAGGGCTTGAAATGGTTGAACCTTTGCAAGACTAGCCTCGCAAATTCTGACGGCCTCCCATGGCGGATGAAAAGAAAGACGAGGGGGTAGGAGATCCTATCAAAATCCTGCTCGAGGAAGCCCTCAAGTGACAAAGGAATGCGATGATGGACAACTTTTCCCAAATCCTTCAGCAGCTACCTAGGGGTGACGCATCTACTTCCAGCAGCTACTTTGGAAGCGCCACACCCTTTACGGTAAAATTTAACTTTGACATTCCCATATTTGAGGGTCAAATAGATGCAGACGTTGTAGATAAATGGTTAAATCTGCTAGAAGGATATTTTTTGATTCATGATTTTTCCAGCTAGAAAAGATCACCTTTGCACTTCTCAAAGTAGCCCCTCACGTCAAGGACTCATGGGAAACCTACTGTGAGCAGAAGGATGAAAGTACAAACTCACTGTTTTCAGCCACAACCACTTGGAACTTGTTCCGGGATGCCATCAAGGAGCAATACTACCCTGTCAAGAGCTATGAGGATAAATACATAAAGTGGAAAATGTTTCGACAGGGAAGGGACCAAGATGTGCTAGAGTTTACCAATGTTTCATACCCTTTGCATGAAGTTAGGTATCAAGGATTCTGAGAATAATTTGGTTCTCAAGTGCCTCTTCTGCTTGCACAGGTACATCCAAGATGAGATGGAATTCCTGGACATCTCCTCGCTCGGCACGACATATTGATATGCGGTCAAGATCGAGCAAAAGTTTAAACAGAAGAAGCGATACTTTGGATCTACGAACCCAAAGCAAGGGAAAGGTGTCCCCAAACTACAAAACAAAGGACAAATCCAAGTCGGGGAGGCCCAGGACAACCCACCAAAGCCATAAGAAAAGAACAATGCCACGAAGCTGAAAAAGGACACGAGAAAGTGGTGTGAGTTCCATAAAAACTCCACTCACAACACAAGTGAGTGTTGGGTTAAGTAGTCACTAGTGGCCAAGCTAAAGGCTTCAGAATCAGATGCATGTTACGACTCTGAGTCAGAACCCGACAAGGGGAATGACAAAGGGAAGCAGATTATCGATGTGGAGCCCAACGTCACCATTGCCACCACGAAGATCCAGAAGGAGGAACCCGAAGATCCAGAGGAGGAGGAGCGCCTCTTCCACTCCTAAATCTGGGTAAAGGGTTCCCCGCTACAGTTCATTGTCTACAGTGGGAGCCAAAAGAACCTCATTTCGGTAGAGTTCATGAAGCGGCTAGGCTTATTGACCATAGCACATCCACAATTTTACACCATTGGGTGGCTTCACCAAGAACAGGATCTTCGCGTGAGCTAGCAGTGCCGCCTTGCATACAACATCAAGTGCTTCACGGATGAGGTATTATGTGACGTTTCTCCCCTTGATGTTTGTGATGTATTATTAGTCCAACCATACTTATGGAAACAACATGTTGTGCATGAGTCAAGGCCTTGTGTTTTTATTGTTACTTTGGGAAATAAGTTATACAAGATACTAGAGGTAGCACTGTCTATTGCCATCTCTTTGGTTACTACAAAATAATGCAGTAATCTCATTTCCAAAACTGGGAAATTTGTTTTCCTGATGATACACCCTCAGGGAAAGAAGAAGATGGTGGCCACGACCTCCAAACAGGGCCCCTCCACACGGAAACAATAGATGGACAAGGTCATGGAGGAGTATGAGTACATCTTCACCTCCCCCATAGGGATGCCTCTACACTATCAGATCAAGCACTCCATCGATCTAACCCCAAGTGCATCATTGCCCAATGGACCAATATATTGGTGCTCTGTTCTAGAGAAAAATGAAATCAAGAGGCAGATTCAAGAACTGTTGCAGAAAGGTCACATTCGTCTGAGTTCATCGCCTTGTGGGAGCCTGATCATGTTGGTACAAAAGAAGGATGGGATTTGGAGACTCTGTATTGACTATCGGGTGCTGAACAATATCACTGTCCAGAATAGGTACTTGATCCCATAGATTGATGACCTTCTGGGCCAACTGAAGGGGGAAAAGTATTTCAGCAAGATCGAGTTGAAGTCCAGCTATCAGTAGGTACCAATCGAACCCTTCGATGTGTGGAAGATTACCTTCAAAGCCAAGGAGGGCTTTATCGAATGGTTGGTTATGCCTTTTAGGTTGACAAATGCTCCTGCAACCTTAATGAGGCTGATGGATGACATCTTACGGCCATTCACCGACTCATTGTAGTGGTATACTTGGATGACATCCTAATCTTCAACCAGAGTTGGGAAGAGCACCTCCACCACTTCGACAGCTCCAAACATTGCGGAAACACAAGTTGTGTGCCAATTTGGAGAAATGCACTTTTGGCATGATCCAAGTTCATTATATGGAATACATTATTAATGAATGAGGGGTGCATGTGGATCCATCCAAGATCTAATTCATTTGGGATTGGCCAGTCCCAACCACTCTGACAGAGCTCCGTAGCTTTTTGGGTCTTACCAGTTTCTACCACAATTTTGTGTTGGGATTCTCTCATATCACTTGGCCCTTGAGTCAAGTCATTGAGGGAGAAGCGAAAGAAAAAATCTTTTGGTCTAAATCTCAATAGAAGGCATTCGCAGAGTTGAAAAATTGCCTCTGCTATGCACCAGTGCTCACTTTACCATACTTGCAACAACCATTTGAGATCGAGACAGATGCCTCTGACTATTCTATTGGGGCAGTCCTTACTCAATAGGGTCATCCAGTGGCATATGACAGTGAGACACTTTCGGACACAGTCCAAAAGTATCCCACTTATTACAAAGAGAAGTATTCCATTGTGTAAGTTTGCCGACAATGGAAGCATTACATTCTAGGGAAGGAAACGGTCATCCTCACAGACCACAGACCCCTACAGTTCATACAGACACAATGGAAGTTACAGAATGATCGCCATCAAAATTGGTCCACATACCTGCAGCAGTTCCATTTGAATATCAAGTATAAGAAGGGTGGCACCAATAATGTTGAAGACTACCTCAGCTGACCACCGATCATGGCGTTAACCACCGTGCTCAACTCTTGTGGGAATGTGACTTCTAATTGGCCACTTCTCTACAAAAGCAACCTAGAGTTCGGCCACACAGATGCTCTTGTAGGGTCAGAAAGTTCTAGATTTTCACCTCCAGGATGCCCTGTTATGCCACCTGGAACACCTTTGCGTTCCTTCAAGCAAGTGATCCAAGATGATTTGGGAAGCGCACTACAGTCAAGTCACTCGGCATTTCGGGGTCAAGAAATTAGTGGAAGTACTACAGAATTATTTCTACTAGCTGAATCTTTAACAAGATGTATTGAAGTACATCAAATCCTACACTGCCTACACCATTGCCAAACCGACCATCAAGAAGCAAGGCCTCTATACTCTGTTTCCTACCCCTAGTCAACCTTGGGAATCCATCTCCATGGATTACATGTCGAGCCTTCATTCTATTAAGCATGTCAATGACTATGTTTTTGTGGTCGTCAACAGATTCTTGAAGATGGCCATTCTTGCGGTCTACAAGAAGAATATCACAGCAGAAGCCACTACTAAACTCTTCTTTGAATGAGTGTGGGTTCACTTTGGGATCCCATAGTCTATCATCTTAGATCGGGATAGCAAGTTCCTCATTACATTTTGTTCCAATATCTGGTTGATGCTGGACACGAAGCTCACTAAGTCCACAACTTTCCTTCCCCAAACTGATGGCCAAACAGAGGTCATCAACAGGATGATCATACACATTCTGCACATGTACAACTCAAATCATCCATGCACATGGGATGAGAGCCTTTCCTATGTCCATCACATCTATAACCAGGCTACCCACAGCTCGACTGGCCACAACCCTTTTTAGGTGGGCTTGGGATTCCATCCACTATGTCCCATTGATGTGGCCATACCATTTGCAGCTACTCAGGCAGATTCGGCTCATGTCTAGTCAGAAGATGATAAGGCAAACAGCTTCATTGAGCACATCCAACATATCCACCAACAGGTCCATGACATTTTGGAGAAATCAAATGCCAAGTACAAGCAGTGACGTGATCAACATCGAGTGCCACACAAGTTTTAGGTGGGTGACAAAGTCTAGTTGCATTTGCAGAAGGAATGCCTTACTGGAGCCTATCATAAAATAAGACCACTCTGATATGGTCCTTACAACATTACCAAGGCTATGGGTGACAATGAATTTGAGCTCAACATTCCCCCATTCTTTGGCCTGCACCCAGTGTTCAATGTGGACCACCTTTGACCATACTTCCCACCATTGTTGGACACATCAGACATTGCAGAACAACTCACACCTATAGAGTTAAATCTAGATTGCATGGAGCAAGCCACAACTGATCATATCATGGACATATAGATCAAGAACACTCACCAGTAGAAGATCCAACTGTATTGAGTTGTCAAAGCAGGCCAAATCCTTCACTGGTGCAAGTGGCTCACCAGGAACTAAGTTCAGTGAAAGTTTCCTCATCTCATGGAGAAACTCAACGCAATAGGGACCATTGCTTCCTAAGGGGGGAGGAATGATCTAGGTGGATATTGGTGACGACGCGCCAATTCCACTTGGAACACCACCATTGTTTCTTTCAATTTTCTTAATTGTAGCACAATTTACTATTTTTAGCAGCTTTTCGGGTCCTAAACTTTCGGAGCTGTTTTGAGGCCCTAAACGACGTTTTTTTAGCAATCTACTGCTAGTGATTTTCTGTCTAAAATCATCTTTTGTATCATAGTTCTCGGAAGGGATCTTTCGAATGAGTTATCATGCGCGTCAAACTAAGATAATATGACCAAGTCGCAGCCCCGGGAAGTTGGTTGTCCAACTCACCCCAATGGGGCCCATAAACTCTTGGTGTTACATCTCCTCGGGTTAGGGTTGGTTTTTTAGGGTTTTCTCTTATTTTTCAACTATAAAAAGGCCCTTGAGCCTCATTGCGATGCAGTTTAGAGGCATGTTTTCGTGACATCTCTTCTCTGAGAAAAGCTACCATCGCCCAAGCTAGTCTTATTTCCATTCTATTTGTAAGCATATTTCAGTGTTTGATATTAATGAAATGAAGTGTTATTTCTACTGCATATTTGTATTTATGGTTATATTTGTAATTTTTTGCATTCTTGTTTAAGTCCGGATCAAAGATCTGAAAGATAAAGAACAAATTTATGTGTTTTCCCCTCAATAGGAGGGGTTTTGGCCATGGCTTGCAGCCTATATACTATATCGCTATTCTTACTTCTTTGGTATTTATTTGATGTATTTCACATTGGAATAATAATGAACAAATATAACAAGGAAAAGGTAACACAAAAAATTCTCAAGTTAAGAGAATTAACATATGCATTGCCCTATTGAATTCTTAGCATGGTATCAGAGCTTTGGTTTTCTAAGGGCATCATGAAGATCTCCTCTACAACGAAGAAGTTCATCAAGAAGATTTCAAGCCATCTCAAGAAAGGTATCAAGGAAGCATGAAGTCTCTTAATCTCTTCAAAGAAGGCATCAATAAATGAAAGGGATGAAGGTCTCTTTTCGGCTCTCTCTGGTACATTCCAAGACGAAGATATATGGGTAATTGATAATGGTGCATCAAGGCACATGACTGGTCACTCCAACCAATTGAAGACCTTATCAAAAGGAAAATGTTCTTACTTTGTGGAAATTGGAGACAACAAAAGCTATCAGGTGAAGGTCATTGTATCAACTTCCATAAAACTCAAGGATGGAAGCAACATCCACCTCAACAACATTCTATTTGTTCCAGGTTTTCACAAAATTTTACTTTCTATGTCAAGTTTAGAGGATAAAGGAGATAGAGTAGCTTTCATTGATGAAAATTTAGTTGTTTGGGGAAAAGTCTCAAGCATAGATCAAGCTAAATTTATTGGTATCTGAGAAAGAAGGCTTTACAGATTAATATCTCTTGTAAACCAAGCCCCGGTTCACACTGAGATTAGTCCATGCGAACTTTGGCATATGAGGTTTGGTCATTTACATTTCAAAATGCTTCCAATTTTTAACTCCATAGTAGATGGAATACTGAATTTGAAGGATGATCATGAAGGTGTCTGCAAGGGATGTGCATTAGGAAAGAATACCAAGAGACCATTTGGAATCAATCATTTGTGGTCGAAAGAAATCTTGAATCTCATTCACTCTTATGTGTGTGGTACTATGACTCCAAAATCACTTTGAGGCCATCTATACTATGTCACATTCATATGTGATCATTCAAGAAAAACCTAGGTTTACTTAATGAAAACCAAGGATGAAGTATTTTCATTCAAGAATTCAAGGCTAAAGTGGAGAACCTTATAGAAAGAAGAATCAACATACTGAGATTTGATAATGGAGGAGAATATACATCCAAAGAGATTATATCATTTTGTAAGGAATCTGGGATTAAGAGGGAGTTGATAGTCCCATACAATCTCGAACAAAATGGAGTCACCAAAAGAAAGAAAAGATCCATTGACGAAAGTGTAAAAGAAATATTAGACGATCAAGATCTACCAATTTTTTTGTGGGGAGAGGAAATCAAGAAAGTCGTCTACATTCAAAATTGATGTCCTCACAGATATCTAGATAATAAGACTCTGGAATAAGTGTTCACTGGGAAGAATCCATATGTACATCATCTCTGAACCTTTCGGTGCCCTGTGTATATTCACTTACCAAAGGAAAAAAGGTAAAAGTTGGATCCTTATGGTATGAAGATGATATTTGGTTGGTATAGTAACTCATCAAAGGCCTATAGAATCTATATGAAGGATGGAAATCACATTGAAGTGAGTCATGATGTCATATTTGATGAGAGTATAGCATTCAAGAAGTCAAAATAACTTTCCATGGATTCCGATGACTAAGAATTTCCGATATTTGAGGAGGAAGTTGACAAGGAAGGGGAAGGATCACACCATGAAGAAGAAGGGCCAAGTGAACCTGTTCAACCCATGGTCATTCTCGAAACAAGGAAAAGACCTAATTAGTTGAAATCCACACTACTTAATGCAGAAGGTCGTGTGGCAACACAAGGATCATTTGGAGAAAGTAAGAGACCCAAGAAACATTTTGAGTATGTTGAATACATGACAAAATTAATAGAATCAGAATCATCCAAATTTGAAGAGGTTGTAAAATATCGAGAATGGAAGGATGCCATGAATGAAGAGTATCAATCTATAATGAAGAATGGAGTATGGGAGATCATACCTAGACCCGTAGACAAATTTGTGTTTACTTCCAAGTAGATATATAAGATCAAGCATGCAACCAATAGAAGTATAGATAATTATAAAGAAAGATTTGTGGCTAGAGGGTTCTCTCAACTTGAAGGCATCGACTATGAAGAAACATTTTCTCCAACAACAAGATATACAACAATTCGATCATTAGTCTCTCTGACAACATTGATGGATGGAACATCCACCAAATGGATGTCAATATTGCATTTTTGAATGGCACTATAGATGAAGGAGTATATATAGAACAACCCTTGGGATTTGAAGTCAAATATAGGAAGGTATATGTTTGCATATTGAAGAAAGAATTATGTGGCCTCAAGCAAGCACCAAGGGCATGTTATGCTAGAATGGATGCATACCTACATAGAATAGGCTTCACTAAACGTTTTGTTGACTTGAACATTTATATTAAGGTTGTAAACAATGAACCTGTAATTATTCTTCTATATTTAGATGATCTTCTCTTCATAGGTGTTGAAGGTTGAATTGAAGAATGTAAGAATCAACTGGAAGAAGAATTTTACATGAATGATCTTGGGCTGGTGCATTACTATTTGGGACTAGAAGTCCAGCAAGGACTAAATGAAATCTATTTGGGTCAAGGAAAGTATTTGATCAAGATTCTAAAGAAGTTCGACATGATATATTGTAAACCTATGACCACTTTTATGATCACAAACTTGAAGATATTGAGAAGTTTCAAATCAAGCCCTGTGGATCCTTCCAAATATAGACAAACTTGTTGGTTGATTGATGTACTTGGTGAATACTTGACCAAACATATGTTTTGCAGTAAATGTACTCAATCAATTCCAAGTGGAGCTGAAGCATGATCATTGGATAGCAACAAACCATATTTTGAGATATCTGCGAGGAACCATCAACTATTGTCTGAAATATGATAGAAGGAATGCTTTCCAATTGATTGGGTATACAAATTCTGACTGGAGAGGTAGTGAACAGGATGGAAGAAGCACTACGGGAGGATGTTTCAATTTAGGATCCTCCATGGTCTCATGGATGAGCAGAAATCAAGACATTGTTTCTTTGAGTAGTGTTGAGGTTGAATGTGTTGCAGCATGTGAAATAAGCATGGAAGCAATATGGTTAAGGAAGTTGCTATCTGACTTGATTGAAGTACATATGGACCCTACAGTGATACTTTGTGATAACACCAGTTGTATTCGTTTGTCTGAGGATCTAGTGTTTCATTAAAATACAAAGCATATCAACAACAACTATCACTATATTCGTGAGCTAGTACAAAATGGCGTGTTGCAGCTATGGTATATCTCCACTGATAAACAGGTAGCGGACATATTAACGAAATCACTTCCAAACAAGAAGATTGTATACTTAAGGGATAAGCTTGGTTTGGTGGATTTGTCCTCCCTAATTGAGAGGGAGAGATAAACACTACATTCTTTTCTTCACTTGGGAAGAAAGAATGGAGGATTGGGTAACCATCTCGCATTTGAAAATGTGGTAGGGCATTCAAGACAATAGTAGTCATGGTCCGATATTCTTTGAGGATTAGCTACCCAAGATAAGAATAGTCCAATGGGAGGTCATACTCTGTGAACACCTGGGGGGTTATGTAACTTGGGAGACAATGATGATGGTGTCTATATATATCATTGGTCTCGCTAGAATTATGCTTTGATCTTGTGGAGAGATAGAGTTATTAGTTAAGGCCTTTCTATGTGAAAATGTTGGTTTATATGATGCTAGACATATGGGTTACCAATTAAACTCTTCTTATGAGATCTCTTCAGATTGAGAATGAACATGTACCTCTTATGAATACCTCCCTAGTTGAGAGGGAGTGTTGAAAGATGTGTAACTAGGTTCGGTCTTCATACGTATGAAATGTATTCTTGTAAATATAAAATGAAAAAGAAATTATTATAATTATTATTATTATTATTAGAGCATGGGTTTCATGCCCAAGTTCTTTTATTTTATAGGTCAAGCACCCATTGAGTGCTTCTAGGGTTTGTCCTAGGTATAAGAGTCATTGTCATATATTGAAGACCCTATGGGCACATTGTAAATTGTAAAGAAAAAAGTATTTTGTCTTTAAAGTGTTAAAATACCTCCAAGATCAAGTCGGCCTACATGAAGAGCCACGTCCACCGTTGAAGAATCCTATATATAAGAGGAAATCGTCCTCCATTTGGATCACTCACTCACTCATCTCCTATGTGAAGAAGCAAAATAAGAATAATTCAAGAAGGAAGTGTGAAGAAGAGGAAGTCGAAGTTTCTGGGCCTTATTTGTTCTTCTGGGAAGATCAAAGTTAGGGTTTTTTGTGCTCGATCTTCTGGGGTTCAATTTTGGAAGGAAAAGAGAAGGGAAGGAAAGTGAAGGTCTCTTAGGGAATCTTATTAGCCCTAGGACTCAATTCAAGGCAAGCGATGTCAAGAAGAAGGCTCTTTGAGGGAGATCGAAGTCTCCTAGAGAAGCAACAACAGTTGTTGGGGAGCAAAATTTAGGATCTACTGGGAGGTCAAAGATATTGCAGTTAGAGGTCATGGTAGACTTGATCTTGGAGGGTATTTTCCTGAGTCTAGTTCATTTAATTTTTCAAGTAAAAGATCTGAAAGATAAAGAATATATTTACAGGTTTTCCCCTCAAGAGGAGGGGTTTTGACCTTGGATTACAGCTTATATACTGCATTATTGTTCTCACTGTTTTGGTAGTTGTTTTATGTATTGCGCATTGGAATAATAACGAACAAAGCTAATAAGTAAAAGGTAACGCAAAGAGTTATAAGGTTAAGAGAACGATTGAATTCTCAACTTGTGGAAAGAGACAAAAATTCTTTGTCATCAAGTCTAGTGAAGTTGCTCAAGATTGATGTTGGTGGACAAGTGAAGAGGTTAGATTTGACATCATGTTGGTATCCATGTGACAATTACTTGTTGAGTAGTGTGACCATTAGCAATGAATTTGATGTCTCTCTTGTTGAATTGAATATTTCTCTAAGAAGAAGGTTGTTTGGGTTTTTCCCCCAAGTGGGTTTTCCAAGGGTAAACATTGTGTCGCCCTTGTGCATTATGATCTCTACTACTTCATTGTCTTTATGGTTGAATTTATGAATGTGTAATAGCTTAATGATACATTGAAAGTGCTAAATAAAATACTCACATCATTGGAAGTAATTATCTAGTTCAGAAATAAAGTGTTTGAATAAATTGCACTTCAAAATTCAACATGGTATCAGGGTTATGGTGAAACAATCAGCCTTGTAAAGGAGGTCATCTATAGGGTTTTATTTTCCATTACCTAAGTTCAAGAGGAGGTACAAAAGATAAAGTTTGAGTGACTTCATCAATTTTCAATTTGTTCTACCATCGAATTTTCAAAAACTACGAAGATGAGTGGAAGGTTAGTTACAAGATAAGGTTCACAATCAATAGTATAAACACATCTATGAATGTGTGACATATAGGCTATCGTGATTTGGGAAGCATGTGTGAGCACAATAAAATGATGACTAGAATATGCAAATATCGTCACTCCATATAATTTACCATTATGTATTGCACTACTCTATTGGTTGACACTTGGAAGAGGTACCTTAATGGAGGATGTGCATTAGATATGACTGGCTCACTGTCACTAGTCAAAAATATAATTGACTATTGAATTAAAGTTGTTTCTATAAGATTTTATGTCACATACAATGTTGTGAAATATCTTGGTCACTAAGATCACATGCTCAAGCCAGATTGATGGAGTCCATTGCAATAAAGACTAAGGAAAAAATATTGTTGTTTCTATAACAAATTTAAACATAGCTAATTGGTTTAAAGAGACTAAGGATAATTATTGATCAAGTCATTGATTAATGAGATTATTTAAATTTATCTCATATTGACTCTATGGTTTGGAGGAATGAAAGCATTGATTATGATTTAAGACATTTGGATACCTGGGGAGTTTAAATCCCAACAAGCAACAAGGCTCAGATAAGAAAAACCCTAAAATTGGACACTTATGATCAGAGAAGAAACTCTAGTTCTTGCGTGGAAGAAATGATGATGTTTTGGATATGAAAGATGGATGCTAGAAGACTAAAGTTCAAGAGGGAGCTGACATTCTTCTCAAAAGATAAGTATTTTATATCTCTCATATTTTATCATTATCATTGTTGTTGATTTTACTAGTAATTTGTATTTGAATTCCTTGCTTGATTGTAACTACTATTCCATGACCTCCTAGTGAGGATTGTGGGTACATGGTAAAGGTTGCCTAGGTTTTGGCAGCAAATGGAAGAAGTGGAAGAATGAAGCAAAGTAAGAGGAATTTCTAAAATTCCTACTTGAAATATATTGTACAAGATAAGACCCGGGTTCAAAGGGAGTGGGTTGTTTGAAGTATGCCTTGATTGTGCCAAGACAAGTCAAGAACTAGTATGTAGGAGATGATAGCATGGAAGAATATTTGAGAAGGTTCCTCCAGAAAGAGGGAGAGGCTCATGTCAACATGTTTGCCTTAGTTGTAAGAGATGCCTTGGGTTTTTGAAGAGCATGAAAAGAAGCCTCATGATTGAAGAAGACTTCGTACTTTGGCCTTAGTTGAATGGACCAAGGATAATCCTATATAATTTATCTCTAATGAAAGCTTAAGGAATCATGTGTCAAAGGGAGTAGTTGTGGAGAGAGTATTGCATTCAAAGGGAGCAATCAGAAAGCCATGTTATGACTTCAAAGAAATTTGACCTAAGATTCCTGGATGATGGATTACAAATGTAAGAGGGAGTACTTAGTCAATGTGATCTAGAAACATATGTGATGATGGATCATGTTAAGTTGAAAGGATTTCCATATTCAGTTTTGCTTCAGTTTGCACTCCATTATAATTTCTTGGATGAGAATGAAGCAGTATGGCAGAGGTCGAGAATATTACAGCTGAATTGGAAATTTGAAAAGCAATATAGATTCAGAGGCTACTTGCAAGTTTTGGTTAAGTACAGGTGACGACCATGATAAAAGACATGCTGCAAAAGGGAGCAGTGAGCTCGAGTATATCTCCATTGATGAGTGGATAGTCGATATGCTAACGAAGCCCTTTTCTTAAGGGAATTTTTTGTACTTACATGACAAGATTGGGCTTGTGGAGAATGCCTCTCTGATATAGAGAGAGTGATGATTGCATCATGGATATGGGTGAATGCATGAAGATGGGTTGCACTTTTGGGCCAAATTTGGTGATGAAAATTCAAAATTTTACTCTTTTATTGCATTGAAGCCCTCAAAATTCATATAAGCATTGTCAATTTAAGACAATCTATGGAGAATTATGTTATTGTCCTAATGATATTTTTTGCAAAAAAAATAGTATCGTATAATATGACACTTTTCCATTAAATGAAATTCTTGTTCTTACAAATTTGCACACATCTTAATAGGTATGTGTGTTTTCACGTAGCATAACTTAGTCTAAAATATGTAATTTTTAAAATAGATATATATGAGCATGATCTACATGAAGAGAACTAAGTTTTTCATATTAAAAATTATTTTTTATGTAAAATTGTATTTTTTATTATTTTTCAAAGTTGGTCAAGTAATATTTCAATTGCATTTTGCAGGCACACGTGTTCGCGTACGATTTGTTTCTACTATTTCACTAAATTCAAAAAATAATAGCACATTTTGAAGAGGATTGAAACGAAGATATTCGTATTTTTTGAAATTTTTTCGTTTTGTACATTTTATGTCCCTTTGAAATTGTCCAAAAAAAATTCAAGCATTATGTTGAAAAGAAATTAGATAAAAAATATCATATGAATTCGAAAAGGAGTTGTCTTTAGTGCGACTTTTTGGACTTTCTGGTGCCGGAATCCGATGGAAATTTTTGAGGTGAAATCTTGATTTGTGTTATTTAAACTAGTTTTTAATTATATATATGGATTCAACACCCTAGAAAACCCCTAGGGCACTTTGATTGCACAAGATTGCCCATCAATCTTGTGATTTCAATAAATTCCTATCATATTTTAGAGAAATTTAACCAGAAAACCCACCATAAAAGCTTCCAAAAAGCCGCACTAAAGACAACTCCATTCAAAAATGTCAAATGCATATGCCATTGGATAGAGCATTCCTTCCTGAATCCAACATGATCAACTCTGCCAGTTAAGGAAAAATTCTATGTGGATTCTGCTAGGGTACAAAATCGTGTTACGGCAAAACATGCAAGAGAGGAGTTAAAACTTTGTTTTTAGGCCCTCGCTCTAATTTCCCTTAATTATATATCAAATTTTATTTTATTTTACCAAGAAAATAATTATAATAATATATAGATATACTTTTTATAAAGATTTCAACCTTTTTTTTCAATTTTGAAATTCTTAAAAATAACAATGTTTATTGTTTTGATTTTAAATATAGCATATTTTTTATACTTAATCATTTTATATAATAATAAAAAATGCAATAAAAAAATCAAATTATAATATTTAAAAATAATAATAACAAACTAAAATAAATTATTTCTCACTCACATTTATGAATTTGTCACCATTGAGTCAACTTGAAACATATTCACAGTATAATACAAAACTAAACACCAATTACAAAGATACTATAGATTAGTAATCATTAAAAAAACCATATATTATATTTTTCAAATCATTACTTTAAATTTAATTACATACATTTAAATCTAGATTACTCAAATTCAAATTAGTCAAATAATGTTTTAAAATTTACAATTTCCTTATGTTTTTATTATTTTAAAAATGTATATTGCAACCCAAAGTTAAGGGTAAAAATTTCTATATATACTTGCCACTTGTACATACTAGGACAGAATTGAGTGCAATCACATTTTATAGGCAGAGAGAGATTTATAATTACATATATCATTACATCCATTACAACTATATTAATTATAACTTAGAACTATTGCAATTATGTTAATTATTACAACACTCCTTTCTTTCCTTGAACAAGTGGATATCACTGCATTATATATATATATATGAATGAGGATATAGTGGCTAATCCTTTATAACTCTTCAATAATTTATATAAATATACATTTCCAGCAGTGTCAATTCACATTTTTGAGTTACATTTATTCATATAAAAATATATATATATTTATTAGAATCAAATAGATAATTTTTTCTTATGTTAATTCAATTTATTTTTTAAATTATAAAATTTAAAATTTCAAAACTAATTTTAAAGTTACCAAATTATAAATATAAGAATATTAAAATTTCAATTGCAAGTGGGATAGAATTCTTTTTGCAAATATATACACCAAAATTCTAGAAATGTAATGAAAAATTAATCCACACCATTCCTAATTACCTATTCAAATGTAATTAGTAATTAAATTTGGTTGTCGTTGTTGTTTTTTTTAAACTAACAAATACTTACAATTTTAAATTGCATATCATTATTGATATTTACATAAATTTTAAAATTGTTAATGATGAGAAAAATAAAAATGTTATCCAACTTTAAGGCTCGATCAACCCTTAAAGTTCGATCAAACTCCTAACCTAGGGTTATACAAGATCTCGATCGAGAATTCGTTTTAATGCTCGATCGAGCAATCTTCAAGCCCTCAAATAGCTTGATAAAGGGCTCAAAGATTGCTCGATCAAGCACTAAAAAGGTCGATCAAGCTGCCTTTTTTCACCCACAATGAGCCCTTTCTTGCCAAAAAGTGTAAACCAACTTCATGCATAGACCTATATGGTTTCTCCCTGATTCATGTACTTTCACTGGAATTAGGGAGAATGGTTTAGATAGCATCATGGATAGAAATTCTTCTTGTGTCATGTACTCTAATTGGAACTAGGGATGTTATCCCTATATCAAGTACATTGACTGAAATTGGGAAGAATGATCTAGTGGATAGGCATTTTCCCTATGTCAAGTACTGTGATCGGAACTAAGGAAGGTATCTCTATGTCAAGTATTATGACCAGAATTAGGGAAAAAGGTCCAATAGAGGCTAGTTAGTGCCTCCTAGCATCTTGCTCAGATTTATGAGAGATTTTCTTGGATCTCTAATAAAGCTACCCAAACCTTTGTTTAGAGAGAGTTGCTCAAATGTCTATTTAGAGAGAGCATGTTTTGGCATCCGGCATGGTTTGAGGTTGTTTGGAGTTTCACCTAGACTATATGCACTACTCATGTGATGCTGAACGTGGACTAGTTTGGATACCATGAGGTTGAGGCACTCACTGGATCATGGTGACTAGTTGATATTCATGTTGTACCATAGGTACTCAGTGGATGCCATGATTGTTATAGGTTAAGAGGGTTGACTTGGATGATTGTGATGTTGTTAATTATGATACGTGGATGATGATGTTGATGTTGTGAGTTGTGAAACCTTCTTTCTTAGAGAAAATATTGGAACAGAGAACATTTGGATAGTCATTATGAATACCTCCCTATCTAAGAGGGAGTGTTGAATTTTGTATCTATTGTCAACCTTGATAATGTAGAAATTGTGTACTTGTAATGATGAAAGATGAATAATATTTTGTGACAAAAGAAAAAAAAAATTAAGCATGTTTTTCATGCTTATGAGAAAAGAAAATTTATTTTATGTCATGTTCTTCATGGACTTTTTGAAAGAAGAAAATTGAATTTTTGAATTTTGATTTGTGGACACCAACAAGATGGAGAGTGGTCTCTTCTGATAAATTCAACTCATCCCCTATTGGCACCCATTCAAACCCCTCCAATGAATATAAATAAGTGAATACATCCTCCCTCTAAGATACAATTCGACCACATTAAAAATACACCATCTGATTTGATCAAGAGCAAAGTTCTGAGGCATATACATGTGACAGAGGAGTGAAGTTCTAAAGAATACATTTGTGACAGAGGAATGAAGTTTTGGGGCATACATTTGTGACAAATAATCAAATTTTTGAGTTATATATCTGTGATAGAGGAGCAAAGTTCTAAATTAAATATTATAACATAGTGAAGTTTTGAAGCATATATCAGTGACAAAAGAGCAAAGATCCTAGGTATATTCTCTATGTTTATTATCTGTGGTGCAAGCCAAAAAAGTATGTGGTTACTCTCTGTGAGTAGGCCTAAATTCTTTGTGGAAAGGGTCGAGATTGTTGATCACTAATTATGTAATCAAGTTTGTGGAAAGAGATTGAAATTGTTTGTCATTAAGTCTACTGAAGTTGCTCAAGATTGATGTTGGTGGACAAGTGAAGAGGTTAGGTTTGACATCTTATTGGTACTCCTATGAAGGCTTCTTGTTGATTAGTGTGGCCACTAGCATTGACTTTGATGTCTTGAATATTTCTCTAAGAAGAAGGTCGTTGGGTTTTTCCCCAAGTGTGTTTTCCTAGGGTAAAGTGTCTCTCTTGTGCGTTGTGATCTCTACTGCTTCATTATCTTTATGGTTGAATTTCTAAATGTGTAATTTCTTAATGATAGATTTAAAGTGATAAATAAAATACTCACATCATTGGAATTAATTATCAAGTTCATAAATAGAGTACTTGAATAAATTGTACTTGAAAATTCAACAACTTCAAATCCTTACATGTCTTTATAGCTTGGGGCATTTGGAAGGTGTGAAAAAATGCATCTTCAAGGATCTCTCTATTCAACCTCCTCACATCCTTCCTCACATTATTGGTTTTTTCAAGGATTGCTTGAGACCCTAAAAGTTCAAGCCTCTTCGACCTTTCTGGTATTCATCGATTCCCCATTCCTGTCATGAGGTTTTCTTTGACGGTGCCTCACAAGATGGCTTATGTGGTGGGGGACCCCACTTACTTCTTCAGGGGGGCCTTTCCTATCACATTTGGTTGAAAATGGGACGTGGTTCCAATACCAAGGTTGAAATCATTGCTTGTTGGGCACTTATGTACTTTGATTCTCTCTTCAAAATTGATACTTCACATATTTATGGTGACTCCAAATGTATATTTGATTGGATATAAAGAATAAATAATCTTCGGGTATTATACTTATACCATTGGAAGGAAAGAATAATTATACTAAAGGAAAATTTTATTTTCCTCTCCTTTCAGCACATACATGGTGAATGGAACAAATAGGCAGATATACTTTCAAAGAAGGCTCTTAGTGCAGAAGAAGGTTTCACATTTTTTAAGGAAGACAGGGTAATAATTTAATGAATAGTGGGAGAATCCTCATCTCCATACTTCAACAATTGACATATGATCATAGTCTACACCTTGTACATTCCAGTGAGCTTCTTCTATGAATCATGCATCAAATTCCAAGCATATTTGGTTTGCTGGCAATTTTTGTCATCTTTTTAGAAATCATTTCTATGTGTTTTTTGCGGGTAAAACTCAATTCCGAATATTGTTGTCACTTAGTTTCTTCTTTCTTTATCAATTTTTGTGATCCCAGTGGACGATGATGTTTATTTTGGACACCCTCTAATGTAAATCATATCATGCTATTATTTTCGTGCAACCCTGATATGTTTGTCAAAGTCTTATTGATGCAGGAGCATCAAGACACTCTTCATTTGTAAATATGGAATAAAAAGGGGGTGTGATAATTTTAAATATGTTGTTATTTTTCATAAAATAGGGAGTGTTTTTAGGCATAAAGCAGTGGATATGGACCATTATGGGATAAGGAAAGCTTTTCTATTTTAGAACAGGGAAAAAGATGGGAAAAAGCTTCAAGATGCTTTTACCATATGTATGCATTGCATGTAGACTCTTAGAGCTTTTAGTTGGGTGATTCTAGATCATGCTTAGTTTTTATAAATTAGGAATCCTCAAAGACATTGAAGATGAGAGAGTGAGAGAGAATGAGTGAGTATGAAGAAGAAGAGGCCATGAATAGGCCATGATTTCTCTTGTAAATAATTTATTTCTTAATTAATTATTTCAGTGATTTGTGTGCATATGTATTGTCTAGAAATTTCAGAGCTTTTAACATTTATCAGGGATAATATGTTGGCTTTAATATGGATTGGAATTCGCTGAATGCTCTGTTTGCCCACATCACATAGCAATTCAGCTGTTGGATGGTTTGAATTCTACGGTGATGGTTTGAAAGCTTTCGTATGAGATTTAATAGTCTTATGATCATTGTGAACTAATCAAGTTTCCTGAGAGAGATTTTAAAAGATCCTGGTTTTGCAGGCCTAGCTTGCATCAAGTATAAAGTAGTGTAAACAATTTTTGTAAAATATATTATATACTCTTTTTTAATAATAGAAAAAGATGATATTTTTCTTTATGGAAAAAAAAATGTGTTTATATATATTAGAAGTATATGAAAATGGAAATTTATTATAAAATTCTGAATATATGATAATAATATGAATTTATATATGTTAAAAGTATATGAAAATAAATATTGCGTTATAAGTTTAAAATAAAAATACCTCATTGTTATTCTTAATCAAAATGTATAGCTTATTAAAAAAATGTGTATGGTTAATATTTTGTTTTTAATAGTTAGAAGCGTGATTGTATGATAATAAAGTGCATTTACATATATTAAAAGTATATGAAAATAAATATTTTGTAATAAGTTTAAAGTGAAAAAAGTTCAATTATATTTTTAATAAAATATTAGTTTATAAAGTGAGGAGGTAGGAGCGAGAGGGGTTATTTTTGTTCCAACGAAGAAAGAGAGATTTGGTATGCTTGGGGTCTAAGATCTCTAACTAACCCCTGAATATTTAGCACTATAGCAAAGATTAGATTGGGAAATATCAAAGAAAATTCAACACCTCTCTATATTTGGGGATTTGATGATTGTAATCCAACAAGTAGTCGGGCTAAAAAAGAGCCCTGAGCAGACTCAAATTCCCATTCTGCATACGATAAGTCCCCAGATTGCCAAATTTGAAAGTGTAGAATTCCTTCATTTTAGAAGAAATCTCAATTCAGCCACAGATTTGTTGGGAAATATGGGTGCCACCTTGAAACAAAGAGTGTTGGTATTGGATGATGGTAACCCAATTCAGAAGCCTTTGCCATGATAAGAACTTGTTCAGCCATAAATTTAGATATTACAATTGGAGTCATTAAGTGAATTAAGGGATGGTACATATGTTGTCCCGTTGACAAATCAATCGCAGGTGTTTCGTTATATACTTTGTCATTCTTTTGTTTTGGATCCATGTACCCATTTGGAGCACCCACGTACTTCAAGATCTGTCAGGGAACAGATGTAGGTTGAAACCCACTGTTAATAAATTTGAGTGGAAGTTTAGAATTAACAACTTCTCATTTAATACTTAGGAAACGCGCTTGAGCATGTTGTCATTAATATAGCAAGAAACAAAATTCAAATTGAGAATTATGGTTTTGGATCTCCATTTCTAGCAATTTCATGGAAAAAAATGTGACGTCGAAAGCATAAGGAAGATCATTGGTCTAGAGAAAGCATAATTATATGGCTATAATAAAAGGAGGTATGAGCATGACCTTCAAACCATACTACATTAGTACAAAACTCATAACCATTTTTTTTAATATTAATTTATTAAAAATAAATGTATTGGTAATATATCATTTTTAATAATTAGATTATTAGATTAGTTAATTGAAAACTATAAATTTAAGAAAGTAGTAATATTAATTTGAGCATGTAAGTTAAATGGTAATGGTTGAATACAAGTATGAAAGATAATTGTGGCAACAAGGTTGGAAAGAATGCAAATCTTAGGGTTGGAAAGAATTCAAATCTTAAGGGTGGGAGTCAACTATATGGCTAAAACACCTTTTAATAATGAAAATAATCATCTGCTACATGCCTAAAAAAACCTTTTAATAAGGTAAATAATCACAAATCCTCGTTTATAAAATGCAAGTTAATAAATTCAATCACAATTTAATCGAACGTTTATCAACATAATAACACTTATACATAAATTTAATACACATCGAAAACTAAAAATAAATTGAAAACATATTTTAAATAAATAAATAAAAATAATGATATAGCTCTGCCACCTAGGTTTTATTAACATGTTAGCCCGTGTAGCAAAAAATTGTACAAGTTGAACATTTGTGTTGAAAAAAAATGCTATAAGCCCGAAAAGGTAAGAACCTTTGAATATCTTAAAATTGAGGCGAATAGGGTCTTGCCCAAATTAGTCTTCCTAAGTTACTCTTAAAAAAAAATAATGATATATGAATTATCGTACCAGCCTAGATCCATCTTAAATCCGGATCTACCAAGCAACAAAAGGGATAAGTTTGGAGTTAAGATGTATGTAAGCTGGTACTCTTGCCTTCTATAATGGATTTCCTTAAGCCTTTAAATAGGCATCATCATAACAAACACCATGGACAAATATCATGGGCTATAAAATATTATAGGCTTGTAAACCAATATTGGTAAACCAATCAAATGACTAAATTAAATGTATTTTATTAATTATCTTTTTTAATTTTATTTTTTATTTTTTAATTTTTAACCAATAAACATAATATTACATAACACTTACATAAAATTTTACAATATGGCTGACATAATAGATTGTAAAGTATCTTTAGACTACAATGAAATGAAAAGAAATGTGTCTAATGAATAATGTGTTCTTATATGTTAATTAAATTATTTTCTTTTATAACGATAAACGTAACTAAAACCAATCTTTCAACTAACAATCCAAAGATTCATTTGAGGCACACAGGGCTAAGGGTGGAGAACGATGGAGCTCCGAAACCCGCCTAACACAGGCTAGGGTTTGTCTGGAAAGAACTTTTTGCTACACCTTCCCTTTTCCATTCGATCAGCTCTGTCACCCTGCTGCCTTACCCCTTGGACGTCCTTCACCGCACCTTTCGTTTCCCTATTTGCAATTTTGTTTTACCTCCCCCCATGACTTCGTTGTGCCCTTCTCTGCCTCCCCCATCTGCTCTCGGTTACTACAACGACTTTTTTTACAATTTACGGTGGCAGCTGGCACGTAAATCCTGGATCAGTTATGGAAGTGGTCATGGTAGATTACTCGGTTGACCCTTTAGAGGGTGTATCCATCTGGACATCCCCACATGCAAACACAGAAGGACTACTCCCATACTGTAGCAGACTGTCGAAAGTTACCGCACCCTTGCCCTCCCTTTCGGGGCCCTCATGTTCGGTTGTAACCCTACCTGAGACCAACCCCTCCTCATCATTTCTCGCTACCCTTCCCCCATCGTCGTCCTCCCTACATTTTGCGACCCGTTGTATAGGCCCTGACCCTGTTGCTAGCTCCTCGGGTTGTCCACCATTTCCTCTGTCTGCTTGGTTGCATTTCCCTTCATATTCTCCCCTCAGAGAACCCTCGATCATCGCACATGGTACCCCTCCCGTGTCTTCGTTAACTTCTCCCCTCTCTGGCAGCTTCACAAGCATTCCACCTCTCTCGGATGCCTTCCCCTTTGGGCCTTATCTGAACCCTGCAAACCCTCAACCAAGCCCTCCTCTCAGTAGAGTTGCGGAGGACACCACCAATGCAGGCCACAGACTGAGTAAAAAACAAAAGTGCATCAAATCCATAGCATAAGACATCATAATTCGTTTGGGGGAAGATATTCAGTGGGGACACACCATGGATACAACAAATCATGTTTTGGTTGGTAGGGTTCGAGGAAGGAACTACACTGCAACACGGCTCAAGCAATGGACGACATAAGTCTGGGGGCAACATTTGGCTGAGCTACCTTTCATACAAACATTTTTTCGGGGGTGGTTCGCACTGAGATTCTCCAGAGCCGAGCATACAAATTGGGTTATGTCTACTTTCTAGCACATTGAACAGGCCTTTGTACTCCTGCATCGATGGAACCCTCTTTTTGACCCTGAAAGGGAGCAAATAGGTGTTGGGCCTTTATGGATTTGTCTTCCAGGATTGCCTCTTCATTTCTGGTCTGAGGACATCATCAAGAATATAGGTAACTCCTTGGGCACTTACCTGGAGCATGAAAAATCGTACCTCTCCACTGGCATCATGGCATATGCAAGGATTTTGGTCAACATAGATACCAGGGAAGGATTACAGGAACATATCATACTTCTATGGAGGAATTTCTCATGGACGCAGATCCTAGATTACAAGGGGGTCCCTTTTCAGTGCAGGAGGTGCCATAACGTGGGTCACCTATTCAGGGATTTCCCCCTAAATGGAAAAGCAAGAGTAGGGAATAAAGGAAAGACAATCCCTACTAAGGATCCTCAGGCACTTGTGAATCAATCCTCTTCTGAAGCAACAGTGACCCACACCGCCCTTGAAGCAGTAGTGGATACACTAGCCAAGGAGACTTCGAAGAAGCACAGTAAAGAACCATATCGGCCTCCCTCTCCTCCTATGACCAGGGAAAGGGCAGCTACAGAGGTTGCGCTATCTTCAGGTATGTCCTCTTCAAAACCATGCTCTGTTCATTTCTCTATTTCATCTGATAGCATGGCTTTAATTATTCACCAAGTCTCTGCTTTCATGCCCTTCCCCCCTTTACTCTAGCATGCTCCCTGCACCCCCCCCCCCCCATTTTTTTCTTGCACCCCCCATCCATCTTGGAGGTGACCCCCTCCAATCCATGACTCGAAAGGGCCTCTATCCCCCAGATATCCGCTTCGATCCCGGGCTCGATCACAGGCTCTTAACTCCACTGGAATTGGCTTTATATCCCCCACCATCCCCCTGAAGCCACCACGAGGTAGACCCTCCTCTCTATCCAAAGCCAATTTGCAAGCAAGGGAGGAGATTGCCTCTGGGTGGCACCACACTATCGATAGGGTTCTTAGAGCACAGAATACCCTGGTGTTGTGGCTACCAACAACCCCCCTCTTCGTTTGATATTACCAATAACACCAAGCAAATGGGGACCCTTAATAGAAAATCCAAATAAACATTTTATGAATATTTTTGTATTTAACTCCTTAAAACTTTATCGCATTGCGAAAAGAGAATGAAACGTTTTCTTATGAGCATAATAAACTGCGAAAGAGCGATGCCAAATTCATCGCATCGCATTCATTATGAAGCGCTCTTAAATGAAAAAAATTAAGACATCTCCGACGACCGATATGCGACGTTGCATATCGCAACATCATGTAAGTAGCACACAATGACTGAATGACTAAATGCTGCGATCTGCGATTCTGCGATCTGCGATAAATGTGATTTGCGAAAATTCACGATCATGATTTTCTGCGATGACACATCTTGACGACGTGATCCGCGATGCGAGTCGCAGAAATCGCCCATCACGAATTTTCCTCGGCGCAATATTCAATGGAAAGCTGTCCATTAACCAAAATTGGGCGCGCGCCTTAAAAGAAATTAATGATTGTACGCGAAAGTGTTCAGGAAGGACAATCTCGTGTTTTTCGAAGAGTCAGTTCGCTATGGATGTCATGATTATGCATTCATAAGAGCCTAAAGCTTTCATGTCAATCTTTATTATCATTACTCTTTTCCTTTGCGTAAATTGTAAGACAGGAAATAACATGAAGCAATGTGCAGGAAACATCTAAGGAAAAGGGGAAAGCGTCAATGCTCGGAGAACAGAGAAGAAATCCCTTCATAAACAGATGCCGCATGCGACAGGACCACAGATTCTAGAGTATCACTCAACAGATGTTGATGTCAATAGGCCACCTAAAGCCCAGAGTCAAAGGCACACAAAAGCAACATGTTTACAAAAAACCCTGAAGCTTATGCACCAGAAAAGCCCGGAATAAAGAACGGAGGCAGTTTTTGATGCAGAAAATTATTCAGAGAGTAAAGTCCCTAACTTTTTCAATCATTTGCAAGGCCGGAAACCGAAATAGCAAAAGCAGAATCAGTTTGAGAGAAATTTGGGTCATTACCAAGTATACACATAGTGAATACACCCAGCCAGAGGAAGATTCTCGAAAATATCTTCTAGTTTGCCAGAAAGTGGTGCCAGCGCTTGTTATTTCTATTTTCATAGCTCAAACAAAAGCGGAAGGCGACTAGCCGACTCTTCCCAGGCGAATGTTGCGTGCTTACAGCACTAAGGAGCAAATATAGAAATGGTTCAGAATTAGATTCAATTTTTAGAAATAGTTTTGCTTTATCAGAAGGGCGGTCATTTAAAACCGTATCCTAAATTTATGTAATTAAGTTAATTAGCTAGCAATATTTAAACCCTTCTCAGGCATTTAGAGAAGGGTCCAGAAATTTGTCAAAAACTTGTCCTCGTAACATGCACTTCTGCACCCTCAGAGGAGGTTTT
>APFE031008719.1:138633-150932 GCA_000404065.3 Pinus taeda
TATGGCTTAATTCTTAGCAGGGATTGGTCTGAAAAACTCCATGGATACTTCTCAACCGACTGGTCGCACATGTGGTTACCCTACAATGGTAAACTGAATCAAATAAAGGTTGAACGAGAGTTACACCAAAAGTACATAGTAACGGAATTGGAGGGAGAAAATGAAGCAATAGCATATAATAGTAGCATCATAGGCAATTACTCGGTAGATTATTTCCTCGGCAATTTCAATGTTCATACATCACCTTACTTAGAAAATTCAGTTTTGTCCCAAGTTGAAATTTTTTCACAAACTAATAATTCAAAGTGTGTTAATTTTGTAGAGAAACCTATAAATACATCTTTGTTTTGGAAATTATATTTTGATGGCTCTAAATCTAATGAAGGAGCAGGAGCAGGATGTGTTCTGATTAGTCCAGAAGGAGATAAGACCATGCTTACGTGCAGACTAGAATTTGATTGCACAAATAATACAGCGGAATATGAGGCCTTGGTGCAAGGCCTATATAAAGCAATCGGGTTGAACGTCAAGTATCTTCAAGTCTTCGGAGACTCTGAGATTGTCGTCAAACAGGTACTAACACCATACATTGCCTATCAAGTCATTTGAAACACTATCAATCTTTAGTACAAGATCTCACTGAACATTTCATAGCATTCAATATTTCGTCAATCCCAAGACTCCAAAACGCGAGTGCAGACCTTTTAGCTAATGTAGCCTCTAGACTCATTGCCTCCGAAGATTTTAGTCCAGATAGATTCTCAATAGGATTAATCTTTAGACCGTCCATCCCTGACAACATTACAAACTGGAGAGTATTCAATGACGATCCTGATATTGTAAAATTTCCTCACTTCTGAAGGATCCTACTCCAATCAAATAATTGACGAAGACCATCACGATCAACAAATACAACAAGATAGCATTAATAATGCCATACCTAAATCGGTGGTTAAGTTGGAAGACTTATACGATTTGAAAATTCGGTTTAAAAGATCTACTAATTCTAAGCTCTACAGTTCGACTCTGAACTACGAATTAGTAAACCTGGGAACCGATGATAAACCACAAAACGTTAATATAGGCCACGACCTAGCCCCTGAAGAAAAACTAGCATATATTCGTCTTTTAAGACAATACAAAAATGTTTTTGCCTGGAATTACGATGAGCTGAAGACATATGACACTTCTATCATTCAACATACTATCCCTATGATTGACAACGAAAAACCTGTCCAACAGAAACTCAGAAAAATCCACCCCAATTTAGAAAACCAGATAAAAACTGAGCTAAATAAGTTATTAAAAGCCAGAATAATTTTCCCCGTCAGACATTCCTAATGGGTCTCCAATATGGTACCCGTTAGAAAGAAAAACAGAGATATTAGAATCTACATCGATTTTCAGAATCTCAACAAAGCCTGTCAAAAAGACAATTTTCCCCTCCTGCCTATGGAGCAGATGTTACAGGCAGTAGCAGGCTCAGAACTAATGTCTTTTTTGGATGGATTTTCAGGATACAATCAAGTGCTGGTACATCCCGATGATCAGTTAAAAACCACATTCCGAACTAAATGGGGCACATACGCATATTGGAAGATGCCATTTGGTTTGATCAATGTCGGCGCTACATTTCAGAGAGCCATGGACATCGCATTCAAGGGTTTAGTCAATAAATCTGTAGTAATTTATTTGGATGATACAACAATGTACTCCAAGAAGCGAAGCGACCATCTCAAAGACTTGAAACAAATCTTTCAACGATGTTTAAGGTATGGGATTTCACTTAACCCAAAGAAATCTTTTTTCGCATTAAGTGAAAGAAAACTTCTAGGATTCATAGTGTCAAAATCTGGTATTCACATTGAGCCCGATAGAATCAAAGAAATTTCTGAAATATCCCTACCTCATAATAAAAAGGCCATGCAATCTTTTCTTGGTCAAATCAATTTTGTGAAAAGATTTGTCCCAGATTTTTCATGAATTGTTTCTCCTTTGCAAACCATGATAAAAAAGAATTCAAATTTCAAATGGGGTCAAGATGAGCATGAAGCATTCAACTTGATCAAACAAGCTATCATTAATGCTCCATCTTTAGCGACCTCGAATTTTTCACAATCTTTTATCTTATACACATTCGCCTCAGAGAAATCATATGTTGCGATTCTAACTCAAGCAAATCAAGAGAAAGCGGAAGCTCCAATCACATTTTTTAGCTCGAATCTACAAGGTGTTGAACTCAACTATTTAGACGTGGAGAAACATGCATATGCTGTTTTCAAAGAGGTCAAATATTTCAGACCTTTCTTACTTAAAACCCATACCAAGGTCATAGTACCATTTCCAGCGGTAAGAAATCTTCTAATACAGAAGGCTGTGGGTGAAAAAAGAGCAAATTGGATCACTGCGTTACAAGAATACGACCTTGAGATCAAACCAGCAAGCATTGTGAGAGGTCAAGGCTTCTGCAAAATGTTGGCTGGAGCATCACAAATTCCTGAAAATTCATCTGAAGAGGTACAAACGTATGAGGTAAGCCTAAACGATACATAATCATTATATGCTGACACCATTTATTATCTTAAGAACGGGTATGCTCTAGCACACCTGGATCACACCAAGAAAAGAGCTCTGAGATTGAAAGCTAAACAATATCAGCTCATAAATGATGTTCTGTTTAAAAGGAATTACGATTCTGTGCTTCTTAGGTGTTCTGAGAAAACTGAAAGCCCGAATAGGTTTTGTTAGAAACTCCACGTGGGACCCGCAGGCGGACACTATGCTAGGAGATGCTACTGCACATAAGTCTTTACGTGCAGGATATTATTGGGCCAGCACTGTTCAAAGACTCACACAGTACCGTTGAGGAAATGCAAATCTGCCAAACTACTGCAGGGAGACAAAAGAAGCCGTCCATGCCACTACAACCAGTAAACATCGAGCAACCATTCAGTCAGTGGGGCTTGGACATAATAGGTGAGATTGTTCCTCACTCTTCTAAGCAGCATAGATACATCCTCACGACAACATATTATTTTACTAAATGGGTAGAAGCAGTTCCTCTCAAGACAGCTAATTTTGAAAACATCATTGAATTCATAGATCAATTTATAATCACTAGGTTTGGATTGCCAACGACTTTAATGTTTTATAATGCCTCGTACTTTTCTGGGAATGCAATGGCGGAGTTTGCACTTAAAAGAGAGTTTAAACTGAAATATTCGGCCAACTACTATCCTCAAGGTAATGGATTAGCTGAGTCAACAAATAAAAACCTAATCAGGATTATTAAAAGAATAGTTGACCAGAACCAAAAGAATTGGCACAAAACTTTGGTAAATGCTTTATGGGCAGATAGAATAACAAAGAAAGCTTCAATCGACACTTCTCCCTTTAATTTAGTTTATGGGAAGGAAGTGGTTCTTCCAACTCATTTAGTGATCCCCTCCTTGTCTTTAGTAAAATACATCGATGAAGTATCTACTTCCTCCTTACAATTAAGACAAATGGAAATAATTAAATTAGAAGAACGACAAGAACAAGCTAAGAAAACCCATGCTCATCACCAAGCGCTAATAAAATCCTCTTTTGATTCAAGCATAATGACCAGAAATTTTTTTCAGATGGGAGATCTAGTTTTGAAATGGGATAAGGCTCATGAAGAGAAGGGTAAACATACAAAATTTCAGAAGATGTGGCTTGGTCCTTTTCAGATTGTAGAAGTCATATGCCCATCAAAGTTTGCGTTGCAGGATTTAGCAGGTAGAAAGGATTCTTTGCCTGCTAATGGACAGATCCTTAAAATATATTTTCCATAGAAGATTACTCTTCTATTTTGAAGGATATATATATATATATATATATATATATAAATATATATTAGTATATATATATTTTTTAACCAGTTGTGGATGGTTACTACAGGGGTTCACGAAAAAAGACACCAATTCTCTATCAGATTTTGATTTTTTTTTTTTTTTTTCGCTTGTGAAAATAGTAAATTTTTTCAAAAAATCTTATCGTTATTGGCATATAGAGTTAACTTTAGCCTAGATATGATACTAGTTTCAACTTCAAAAAATTTGATGAAAGCAACCTTTGGCAAAAAATTGTTTTATATCAGCACAATGAAAGGTATCAATAAAAAAATAAATATTCTCTGTAAAGCTGCTGTTTTCAAACTGTATTATTGTCGTCCAGAGCTTTCTTAAGGAAAAACAATGATTTCCTCCCTGCTAAAGAAAATCGCAGCATTCAGAGGAACAATCCGAGAAAACACTATATCTCAAAGAATAAGAGGTCTCATCACGAGCCAGCTTATCATGATCATAGATATTATAACTTGCTGGCTTTGCCAATACTGTCCACCAAAACAGGGCAACGACTCAAGATTGTTGCAATCAAAAGACAAGGGGTCTCATCACGAGCCAGCTTGTTCAGCAAAAGTGTAAATCAAATGAATGACTGTGTCATAATTTGGCCACCAAACCAAGACATTTTTCTTTAGAGAATAAAAAAGAAAAAAGTGTCAAAATGGGTTTTTTCTCTGAAAGGTTGTAAATAACCTTAAGCAGGATAAAGGATCATTACTGGGTAATAGGTAACCCTGTCGAGGCTATGGACGCCTGCTGGTAGCAGAGGCTCTACCTGCGACAAAGAAGCATATTTAAAAAGGACTGCTATATAGGGAATACTTTATTTTAATTTTTATTTTAAGACCAAGTAAGGGCTGATGTAAACGCAAGGACAAACTAAGGATACAAGTAATTAAAATAGAAAGGGGTTGGAACAAAATATCATTGACAGTTTGAAGTATAATATGTTTTATCTTTCTATAATAAAGATTAAGTTTTCTGAGAAAATTTTTGTTTTCAGAAGTTTGAAAAACGTCAATAGAAGATCAGAGATAACTGGTTCTCCCAAGTGAATCGCCAATTTTTGTAGCCAGCAACAACCCCCCTTGTTCATTTAAGAGTTGTC
This sequence comes from Pinus taeda, assembly GCA_000404065.3. Classification (NCBI taxonomy): domain Eukaryota; kingdom Viridiplantae; phylum Streptophyta; class Pinopsida; order Pinales; family Pinaceae; genus Pinus; species Pinus taeda. Next base: position 143,614 of record APFE031008719.1, read on the forward strand.
TAAAATACTAAATGAACGGGGACCCTTAATTAAATTTTTAAGAAAAAAAAAGTTTTTCTTTCTTCAAAATAAGGTTACCATCGTAAGCTTGGAAAGGTCTTTCGAATATTTTTAAACTAAGTCTACGATAAGGTAAAAGTATTTAAAAACTGCGTTGCAAAAAGGATAGGAAATGCCTTCATTCCCCTATAATATCAGTATGCACAAGCCCCCCGTGTTAAGCATAACATCGCATCGCAATGAGGTAATGCTCATAAGGAAAAACCTCAAGATCTGTTGATCTGTGATAACACCGATCGCAAGATCGCATATCGCAGAAATAAACTGGCAATACTTGACAAACATTAAACTTCTGCGACCTGCGATGTTGCGATCGCTGTGATGGTGCAATCTGCGATCTTGCGATTTGCGATTGGCGCGATTTGCGATGGCACGATCTTCGATGTTACGTAAGCAAATCATGAATCACTTAATCACGAATCCTTCGGGCACGCTATTCAAAGAAAAGCCACTTACCATAATCTGACCCAAAATCATGCGCTTTTAAGGATAGTAAATGGATTAGTTGTCAGTGATTAAATTAAATGAAGACGCGTGCTTTTGTAAAGAATTACTTCACGTAAAGTGGCATATTTGATATATCTGTTGCATTTAAAACTCTCCCATCACCTTTCTTAATCAGTCATTTCCACTTCACTCGTAATCTGCAGGAACGAAGAGCTAAGACGATTCAAAGCCGAACGCAGGAGCAAATGGGAAAGAGACATAAAACTCAAGGCTCTGAGGTGAAGGAAAAGACGAAGGAGATGGCGCCTTTGTATACATACACTGCCTGCAACAGGGACGCAAGAATTTCGACATGGGAAGGCATGTATAGGCTGCTGGAGGAAGAAAATCCTAGAGTAATGAAGTTTGATACTACCGCGGGCTTGCAACACTCTTTCGAGGCATCCTTAGAGGAGCTAGCATGTTCATTTCTTCACCGAATAGCAGCTAGACCCAAAATTTTATCGTATACAGATATGATCAAGTGGATACTTGACAATGCAGAGTTACACGACAGACAATTCAAGGTTCGGGGACATGGGCTCATAGGATCATTCGCCGCGCAAGATTTAAATATTATGTATCATCTTCCTGAACCTCAGACGACCTACAATGCATAATTTGTCAAGAAATTTGTAGTAGAGAACCCAAACTTGGCAGAGACCACTAAAGACTGGTCCAGAAAAGAGGAGCCGCTCAAAAAGGACAAAAACAGTATGTACAGCACTGGTTCCCTCACCTCTCTGTATTGTTTTGCTGTGGCTATGCTTTGTAGGTTATTTGGGATGCCGGACATCAATAAATTTTCGTCTGAATGGCTACCACTCATAGACACTGCCACAAACGCAGATATCATGGATTGGGCCAAGATATTTTCTGATAATCTATACACAGCTGTTATGAATTACCGGTCTAAAAGATCCTTGTCTCAAAAGATCTATCCCCCTATTTATCTGTCCACATATGTTATGGATACAGAATACTTAGCTTGGCAGGACGGAGAGGAAGGGAAAAGAGCAAATGCACCCAGAATAAACGAGAGTCATAAGGAATTGCTCTTTAACAAATGGGACGATCAAATCAGGCAGGCAGAACAAGCAGTGGAGACAGCCGCCACGCAGGCAAACATTCTTATCGACTGTGTAAATGAAAATTTACACAGGGCCAACTTAATCATACAAACCACCCCGGGGTACCTACCAAATAAATCACGACTGGAGGCAGAATGGAAGCAGAAGGCGCAGGAAAAGGGAAAAGCGATCCAGGCATTGAACAGGTTAAATTGGGAGTGTTACTAGGCATACTTAGTCAAGCCACATAGTCAATGGATGACTATGAAATGCATCATAAACTTAGCCGAGAAAGTAGTGCCAGCTCTCATAGATTCTATTTTCGCAGCCCACCTCAGCGCAGAAGTCTGCCAACCGACTCTTCTCAAGTCCATGATGAACACTTGCAGTTTTAAAGACCAAGTTAAGAAGTAGCTTATTTTTAGAAGTTTGTTTTTTCTTTTTATTAGATTAGAAAAAGGACGGTCATTTGAAAACCGTATCCTAAAATTTTGTAAAAACACTATTATTAGAATTAAGAAGTAGTATTTTAACCCTTCTCATGCATTTAGAGAAGGGTCCAGAGATTTGTCAAAAAACTTGTCCTCGGAACATGCCCTTCTGCACCCTCAGAGGAGGTTTTGATGAATGGATGGATCGAGATATATTTTTATTTTCATTTTGATGTCTGCTACTAATGTTGCACTTTTGTACTCTTAGTAGATGTTAGAACAAGTAGAGATAGATCGTTTTTGCTTGAAGTTTGTGAGTAGGATTAGTCATAAATGGTACTTTTATCTCTTGGCAATTTCTGCTTATATTCTTTAAGTGATTTACAGTTTTCAGTTGTTTATATCTTATTGCATGAATGTATGGGTTACCATTTGGCACTTCTGTACGGTGGAGTCATTTATTTATGTCTGATATATGAATAACTTATTATGCGATATGTTGTTCACAACTGTTTTGCCTAACTTCTTATGCAAAATGGTTTATCTTAAATGATTTCTATTCTTATGATAGCTGAATGATCTTTATTACCAGTTATTGTTTGAAATATCTTTAGATCGCATAATAGAAGATATACATCCCGGGTTAGCGTAGATTAGATGTTTTGTTTCTCATTAGATTACAATAGCATAGAGTTAGTTTAAGAATCTGAATTAAATTAGCTTTAAAGTACTCTTAGATCAGCATTATTCAACTCTACACACACACACACCCTCAGATCGGGAAACCGGTCCCGTTATCCCCAGTCGGACCCGCTATACCAAACGGATAAGGAGCTGCCAACCAAGGTCCGGACCGGGTGGGTATCCCCCTTGTTGTCGACCCGATTTTCGGGGCTTCAACACCTTCCAAAATAACTTGATTTTCTGAACCGTAGCTTGACTCAGTTGGTTCACCGCAAAGCACAAATACGGTCATGTGTTCACCAGATACATGAGTGAACCCACGAGTTGTCGATAACCAACAGAAGCTACTACCTCACCTGAAGTAGCATCCTCCTTCCTCCAGTTACCTGCTAGAGGAGTCTCCATGGGCTTGCACATCTCCATGTGGAAGCCCCTGAGTATCTCATTAGCATACTTTCCTTAAGACACAAATACTTCTCCATCTCTCTACCACACCTCCATGCCTAGAAAGTAGTGCATGAGGCCCATGTCCTTCATCTCAAACTCTCTTGCAAGATCCTCCTTGCAAGACTTGATCAATTGATTATCACCTATCAAAATCATATCATCGACATAAAGTACAATAATCAATAGCTTACCTTCTACCATGATGTGGTAGAGGTTCGTATCCTCTTTACTCTTGGTGAAGCCCAACCTAGTGAAATAGCTATCGATCCTGGTATACCAAGCACGGGGTGCTTGCTTCAGCCCATATAATGCTCTCTTGAGCCGGCACACATGCGACTCGTGATCGAATGTCTCAAATCCCTCAGGCTACCCAATGTATACCTCTTCCTCAATCTCCCCATTAAGGAAAGTTGTCTTCACATCCATCTGATGGATCTTCCAACCCATCTGAGCTGATAGTGCTAGAATTGATTTGATCGATGAGTACCTTGCAACAGGAGCAAAGCTCTCATCATAATCAATCCCCTCAACCTGTGAGAAACCACAGGCAACAAACCTTGCCTTCTGTTTCTCAATATTGCCATCAGCTACATTCTTTACCTTGTAAAGCCATCGGGAAGTAACAACTAACTTGTCGCCCGGTCTAGGGACAACATCCCACACACTATTCTGCATGATAGAATCATACTCCTCTACCATTGCATCCACCCAAACAGGCTGTTGCACTGCCTCCTTAAAAGAAGAAGGCTCGGTCGCTACACACTCCCCAACCAGGGCCATGTAGCTAGTGCATCTATCTGGAGATCTCCTATGTCTGCACTAAGAGGATGGTTGCCCCACATTCTCTCTCGCATCCTGCATCAATCTGTCAGCTTCCCGTGAGCATTTTCGCCCATCTCTGGAAGACTGTCCAGTAGTGGTGATCTCCACTACTGGAATCTCTGCATGTGGCTGATCCACATCATCAGGAGGCTCCTGCTCCTTAGGAGCTAATAGTTCCTCATCATCACCATGCAATTTTAACTCCCTCTCAAGTGACACTCGCATGGCTCACTGCTCATCGAACTCTAAATCCCTACACACTATGGTCCTCTGACTGGCAGGTAGAAACACACGATAGTTGCAAGGTGTATCCATGTACCCCACAAGTATTCCCAACTCAGCTGTTGGGTCTAACTTCTTCCGAGCATCCTTGGTCACATGACAGAAAACTGGTGATCCAAAGATGTGCAAGTGACTCACATCTGGTCTCTTCCTAGAAAAAGCCTCCATAGGTGTCTTTATCCCCAAAATACGATGAGGACTTCTGTTCTAAAGATACATTGTTGTATTGCATGCCTCAGCCCACAGATGAAGTGGTAGACCTTGGTCATGCAACATCGCTCGAGCTGCTCCCACAATAGACCTGTTCTTCCTTTCAGTCACCCCATTTTGTTGTGGGTTATGAGGTGCCGTGAGTTCCCATTTAATTCCTTCTGAAGCACATAAGTCCTTAAACTGCTAGGAATTATACTCTCTGCCGTTATCACTACGCAAGGCCTTTACTTTCATCCCTGATTCTTTCTCTACCAAAGCTTTGAACTCACAAAACTTCAAGAAGGTTTGATCTTTCTTTTGCATAAAGTAGATCCAACATCTACGAGAAAAATCATCAACAAAAATAACATAGTACCTCTACTTTGCCATGTAGGCTGTAGAGAAGGGCCCACATACATCTGAATGAACTCGCTCCAAAACTACTCCTGCTCTATTATCCCGATCATGAAAGGAATATTTTGCATACTTACCCAAAGTCCAACCTTTGCATGTGCTTGCTTGCTCCAGCTTGCACTTGTGTAATTCGATAGAAATTTGTTGCATGATCTTCAAGGCCCCATGATGCAAGTGGCCTAGTCTTCTATGCCATAACTGGCCAATATCTTGGCCATGCACCACCTCTGCTTTGGAACTCAGTGCAACACAGTCTTCTACCTGTAACTTATAGAGATTCTTAACTCAAATCCCTATCTGCTTGGTGTGTCCAATGCCGATATTCCTTAGGAAAACATTTCCCAAACTAAAGACTACATCATAGCCTTTATCCTCAAGCATAGTAATAGACACAAGATTCTTTTTCAGCCCTGATACATACATAACATTAGAAAGAGTAAGGGGAGAACCATGCTCCCTCTGAAACACAACCGTACCTTCACTTGTGACACAATACTTTCCATGATCGCCCATCTTGATTCGTATCTGGAGATCCTTCTCCTCCAAAGTGCTGAAAAGATTCTTGTCACCTAACATGTGGAAAGAGGCTCAACTGTCCAGGTACCAAACACATCCCATGCTGGATGAAACCATGCATGCAATAAGCGAGAAATCCAGCTCAAATTGTGAAGTTAGTACATCACCATCAGATTCCTTGGGGGAACCTTTCTTGGACTTCTTCTTTGGACAATTAGTAGCATAATGGCCCAACTCATGACAATGATAGCATCTCACCTTCGATTTGTCAAACTTCTTCCCACCTTGAGAAGACTTGGATTGGGATGCCTTCCCTTTCCCTTTCTTAACCTTAGTTGCTAAAGCCAAGTTATCTTCATCATCATGTTTTGATGAAGATCCATCCCTAGTGCTCCATCTGATCTCCTCCTGCATCAAATCTGACCATAGCCGTTCCCAATTTGGCAGTTTATCTCTTCTATTCACTGAGTCCTGGTAGCTATGCCAGCTCTTAGGAAGGCCAAGGAGTGCTAGACTCACCATATCATCATCAACAGTCATGACCCCTACACTTGCAAGCTCATCCCTGCGGGTGGTGAGCTTGTTCAGGAACGTAGATATAGTGTCACCCTTTTTGCACTTGATCTTGCGAAGTTTTTCCTTCAATGCTAGCTTCCTCTGATCACTGCTATTCTGATATAAATCTTTCAATGTTTTCCACATTGCATGCAGAGTCTCCTTCCCATGGAGGCTCGAGATTATGTGATCTCAAACTCCCTCCAGGATGATTCTCCTAGCTCTAGCCACACACTTCTTCCATTCCGCCAGTTGAGTAGCATCAGTAGGCTTAGGGACTTCTTGATCAATGAATTCCTTAAGGCCGTTATCTTCCAATACTGCCTCCATGCGATCCTTCCAAGCTATGTAGTTTGAGCTGCCATCAAGGGCATACTCAAGCCTCAAACCATAGAAATCCATCAGTGAAATAGATGTGATAAGAACTTGAGATTTATATCCCAAATAATAAACTTTGAATTTCCCTTGCTTGTATACTGTTCTTCCTTGATCACCTGTGCTCTGATACCATGTAGAAATTTCATCTGTAGATCAAACTGATATATGCAATGTACTAAAGAATAATACTTGATCTAGTTCTACAAAACATTAAGCGGAAGCATAATCAAATTCATGAGCAACATCAAGCATAAACACATATAACTGATCAAGAGAAATAATCAACCATAACACAAGATATATCACTAGGGAAAGAACCAGCATAAAACCCCAACTTTGTATTATCAATCAAATGGAAATCCTCTTCATGTTACAAAAAGAATTAGCTCAAGAGCTATCATGTACTCTCTGCAATCAGAAGATGAAGATCATAGGCTACCTAGGCCTCAATATATAGGCCACAAGTCCTCTAATCCCCTATTTCCTTGCGCAATTTTGATTGGGGTCCAATTACAAAACATATGTGAATTGGCCCCAAATCATACCCGCTGTCAACCTCAGGTCCAACTACGCAATCCTTGAGGACACTAGTTCCTCCTCCATGCAAGAAATACTTACTAGAAATATCCTAGCATCTGATAGTACACTGTCCCTCATCTGATCTCAACTGGGTCTCTGTCTCAACTGCCATGCATCAGTTATCCATGAGAATATACTCAGTTATCTGAAATAATAGTTGTCACATGCATGCAAGCATCAACAAACTATATCTCATTAATTTAACAACTTGTAAAATTAATCTAACTGGACTTGAATAAGTTAAACTAATTCAACTGATCCTCCCATTATAGAACTCATACTTGATGCCTCAATCAGTGGAGAAAATCAAGGATAAATTCCTTAATCAGTGGGACAACTAATTGCATGTTCTCACAAAGACTTCAAGTTTAATTTTCCATAACTAATTAACTCATGGAGATTA
>APFE031008721.1:0-19491 GCA_000404065.3 Pinus taeda
ATGTTGAGCCTCAACCTTGCACCTTCCTACACACCCTCTTAACCCTCATACTCCATTCACTTCACTCATCCAGTGGTTAAATCATTGCATTATAGTTTAAAAAGGACTTTTTTATGGTTTTCTAACTATACTTATGTCTGTTGTTTGGTTTAGTCTTTTGTTCATGCAGCTGCGGAAACTTGTCAATTTCCGCAACCAACATAGGTTTTCGCGCCTGCACAGGATTCCGCAGCCATTTTGTTAAAGGTTGTGCTCCAGGTGTCTTCTTAAATAACGGGCCATATGGGCAAGCTCTAGATGGCATGTACATGGATCGTGTCCCTTTGAACCGGCCAAATCATCATTTTGAAGCCGCGGTCAACTTAAGCCAAAGACGTTGCCAATCGAAGAGTCCAGCGGTGGCACGTTATTGTTAAAGGCACGTGAATGATACGTGGCCTAGTTCCTAGCCCACAGAGGCTCCAGCGGACCTGAGGATCATTTTTGAACAACGAATCTAACAGCCCACCACTCCAGGATTTAAGAAGCATAACGATAGTTAACTAGATCTCGGCTTATGAGATCTATGTGTCCATGGCATGCAGTTAATAGCCTAAGTAGTTGATTAGTTAGCTGTAGGACTTTTACATTATAAATAACGTGTTTTCAAACGTTGTAAAGAGACTTTTGATGCATAGAATTTCTGAGCTATTATGTAATTTCCGCACGATGTTGGTTATACCACCCCACTGTTTTACATGTTGCTGATTTGAATACATGAGTAGACCTTTCTGAAGATAGTTTTGTGATCACTTGATTGGCTGAAGTGGAAGAGGGCCCCTGCATACTGAAGCCCTGCAAAGTATTTGTTTAGTTTCTGTATGCTTTTATTTTGTCATTAGTTTGTACATAAGATGTTTTGCTTTATGATTTCTGTTGTTTATATCTTTGTCTTTACAAATTGATCAGTGTTTTTTGCAGGTCCTTTTAGGTAGCCCAGGCAATCTTTTATTTTCTTTAATAACTTTTGGCATATGTGATCATCTTGTCCTACCTGCTAACCTTTATTTTCAACAATTTACATTCAACATAGTCCTTTTCAAATTGTTATTTGTTTATTTCTTTTTCTGCTAAATTAGATGTCATACTACTTAATAATTTTATGATTTCTTTATGTGGTCAATGACTATATCAGCAGGAGATCAGAAGATCACTAACGGTGGTGTGATTTAAGTGTCATGTTACTTACTCATAGTCGTTTTCCATAAAGTAGATTGAGTTGTATGGTAAAGAACTAAAGAAGTATAAGTAGTGTGATTAATTTATTTTTATATTTAGTTATCATATTGCTTGTTATGTTCATAATTACTTCCCCAAGGTAGATTGAGCTAAGGGGTAAAGGATTTGAAGAATCCAAGTAGTGTGATTAGTTTCCTTATGCAATTTATTTTCTTTAAGAGTTAAATATCATATTGCTTGTTATGCTCATGATTACTTCCCCAAGGTAGATTGAGCCAAGCAGCATAGGATTTAAAAAGCTCAAGTAGTATGAGTTAGCTGCTTTACTTTAGTTTGAGTTGTTTTTCAAGCTTTTTTCTTTCTTTTCATTTTCAACAACAAGGATACTGGGCCACTACCATTAGTTTGCTTTTTGATTGGTTTCATTGCTGTTATTGTAAAGCTTTCTCTTGAGCATTTTTCAAGCATAGAAATCATAACCATTCACACTCCACACACTTCACACTTCACTTTCATCACCACATATTAAGAAAAGAATAAAATCCAAAAAAAAAATAAAAAGCTTAAAACGACAAAAACTTAAGAAAATGGTTATCTAAGTACATATAGTACACCTCACTTCGTCAGTCTACGAACCCCAGGTTGACAATATAAATAGCAATTTACATCACACTAAATTGACCAAACAAACATAAATGAGCGATATGGGGCATTTTTCTTAGGGATTTGACAGTCTTCAGGGACGAAGATTTCAAAGATGGCAGCTCTTTGAGGGGGGAGTTAACTTCTGGTAAATTTATCTGAGAGCTTCAACGTAGAAAGGGGAGAGCGAATCACAGTGGTGAACCTACAACATTTGATTAATGCTGTCAACTGTGATGGTGAAGAGAATTTCACCAGTTGTGGAGATAATTTTCCTCTTGCTTGCAAGGTAAGAGGCTTGGCATCTTAGGAAAAATTCAGGAAAATGATAGGATTGGAGAACATCAAAAAAAGGGAGTTTGGATTGCTAGAGATGTATTGCATTGAATTGGTAAAGGAAATTATCTTGGAACCAACTACGCAATTCAAACAAGTCGAATTCGTACTATGTTTTAGTGATTTTGTAATGTCGATCTGCAACAAGTGTATGGTATAGATCAACAGGGGGAGTAAGCAATGGATTGATAACAAGGGTAGTTTTAGGTGCCATGGTGCTTTATAAGATGGAGAATCAAAGGCTGTGACATTAGGAAATTGTTGTGCATACAATAATGGTGGGAATTCAGTGGCAAACCTTTGTAAATTTGGAATGATAAGAAAATAGAAATGTTGCAACAAATTACAACACAGAAGGGTGGGAGCACTATTGAATGAGTGAGGAAATAAAAGCGTAATTAGAGTAGTAAGTTTCATATTTATCTACAACATAATAGCCTTAACAGTTGGATTGATGGTCTATTTAGGGCATTAACTCTTGTAATGCGTGGGAAAATGGATAGGAGATTAATGAGGTTGGAATAGTCTTATAAGTGGCAATAGGGGGTTGGGGGATGAGTGGAGCAGGATCGTTGGTGGGAGTGAATGGACTTAGGGTGACGTGGTGTGATGGTAGTGGTACTTGTGACGGGGTGTGGAGGAAACCATTGGTGGGAAAGAGAGTTAGGTGGGAAAGGAATACCACTTTTAGAGAGGGGGTGCAGTGGTATCTAGTTTATGTCGAGGGTGTGAACGCTCCTAGTGGTGCCACGTCAAGGTGTGGTAAACCATTTTTCAAACCCCCCTTGTCATTAAACCTTGTCTCTTTAGGGGGTACAAACTCTGTTATGGGTCGTCAGATGTATGTAGTGAATGATTAGGGATTGATGACATGAAGGGAGGTTAACATCAGAGGGCCCCACCATATCTTTTCAGGCACATGAAACATAACCCAAAGTGGAAAGTTTGGATAATGGAATAATTCATAATTTATTACATAAAATCTTAATTTACCTATTCTAATTCCATTGAAAGTGAATGTGGGTGCATTTAAATATGAAAGGCCATTCAATTTTATTCTAAGAGATAAAGGTTATTTATTTCAAACACTAGACTAATCTAATCAACTAAATTAACCTAGATTAAATAGTTGGATTAACATTATTCACCTGTTTCTACTTATCAAGTATTAACTAAGATTAAACTATTTGGTTAACTTATTCACTCTAACTTGATTAACATAAATTTAAAACAGCTTGAGCATGATTAAATTGTATGTCTCAAGCATAAAGGGATTGTGGCATTTTAAACAGGATGCACACAATTTTATCTATTTATTCTTTTACAAAGCCAAAAGGCTAGTAGTGGCACTTAAGCTAGCATTACTTTCAGGTTTAGTCATTTTTTGTGGGGTTCATTTATCATTTCTTTTCTTTTTCTTTCCTTCAAATTTTTGTATTTATAGCCTCTTTTCATTTCTCTCTCTCTCTTTTTTTTTTTAAATCATTTGTAGAAAAGTATATTATTTACAATCTAAAATACTACAAGCAAATATTCAATGATCATTGGTCCTATAAATTATAGGAACCTAGCATCTGCTACAATCATATCCTATGGGCTAATGACTCAAATACATAATACATAATGATAATTACATCATCATTAGCCCATACATATGACAACAAAATGAACTCAAAAGACTCTTCCACAACATGCCTATCACAATGATGACTTGACATACTATTTAATGGAATCTCAACCAACACATAAAGATGAAACAATAGTAAATAAATGGTTTTAGTAAGTGGTGAGCTCCAGTATTGTAGCAATAATGCTACAACTCCTGAGGCTTCCTGTCTCTCATTTTATCAACCTGGTTGTTCGTACAAACTTGGAAGCGACGGTGCTATATGCACAAGTACTAGCTCCTGTCGCAGCTGTCACTTGGTCAGCTGGCACAGGTCCGCTAGGGCTCAAGCCAACTTCTATAGGCTCACAGAAGAAGCTTTATCAATGATGGACGAAAGCTAGCTCAAAGGAGACTAATCTACTTGACAAAAATGAACCAAAAGGAAATCAAAGCATGTAAACCTAGGAAACCCTAATTTAACTAGTCTAATCTCTATAAAGCAATGAAGATGAGTAAGACTTCTACCAATGCTGCTACTACATCTAATAAGTGGAAATGCATGGATCTAAACTATTGGCATTATAAAAGACATGTTTTTGTACTTTTCATTAAGTAGGTGGAATGATTGTGATTTTGTGCTTATTAGGGTTTGGTCATGCAGATTGGATGGAGAAGGAAGGAAAGCGTGGGACAGGTTGGGGAGGCTAGGTGAGGTCCCTATGGTCCCTTGGCATTCATCCACAGAGGTTTTCCACATTCAGAAGCTCGAAAACCACGTGAATGACCTCCTACAGGATGTCTGCAGGGGATCATACAGGATACTCAGGGTTTTCTACAGGATGTCTCTAAACTGCTACAGGATGATCTGCCGTGAAGGATTGAAGTGAGGGAAAAGTGATGGAAGGGTAGGAAGGGATGTGTGAGGTAGGGATCAGGCTAGTGATGGCTCAGAAGTGGAAGGATGAGATGGGAAATGGGTGTAGGGAGTGTGTTGAAGTGATGTCTATGAAAGGTCAAGGGATGAAGCTACGTGAGGAATGGGAGACTTTTAGGAAAGGACAGAACACAATGTAGGTCAAGGAAACGTGGTTGTATGCAGGGTCAAAATGGAAAGGATGGCAATGGAACGAGAGGGAGAAGAGTGTAAATGAAACAAATGATCAAAACTGTTTATCAAACCGGAAATGCATCAACCTACATTAAGTGTGCCATGATTTCATTGAACAGTAATCCAAAACACAAAGAGAAATACGTATGGGGTTGTGATGAAGAGATGGGTGATAAGTGTAAATGATAAGGAAGCATCTAAATCCAAACCATAACTGTATCAAACAAAGTAATGCGTGTTTTTGGTGGTCTGCTATGGACTGCACCCGAATCTTCAAAAGAGATGGCAGTGAGCCTTAACAGCCGTTTTTGCTGGAGCTCCAATGGATGTTATATATCCTCTGCTACACTAAGCAAGTGGAATTAATTGTACCATAAGCAAAATCTATCTAACTCATAAGAAAACCAAATTATCAAATTGTCATTCGAATTGCATGTGTAACCGGAACTTAAAGTGCTGGAAATGAAATGGAAACAACACTACAACAGAGGGGATCTATGGCTCTCAGGTTGGGCCCTAACCTGAGAGCTATAGTCTCCTTAAGAAACTCAGAACTAGATCACAAACTGCCTTCTTTATTCATAATCCGATGTCATGCCAAATTGGCTTACAAAGAGGAACGAAAACTGAACTGTGCTCCAAAATTACAATAGCAATACGAGAGTTTCAACAACCTATCTAAGGCTAAGGCCTTCATACTTATACAAAAACGATGATCCACCAAGTGCCCTTGATTTTGGGAACTCGACTGTCCAACTAGAGTCTAACTGCGGATCCTGAAGGGCAGTCATAACTACTGTCCCAGTAGAACAGTTTATGACTGCTGTTCCTGTAGGACAGCTGGCTGCTTCTTAAGCTCAGAGGGGAGATGGATTGGAGCTCGGAGTTCTTGGTGGGAATCACGAGGAATGTCCCAAGACCGTGGACATCTCTCCACAAAATCAGCAGTGCCACCTCATTGTCTCCTTATCCCTTTTTTCGTTGTCTCTTGCTCCCTTTTTAATGCCAAAACCTGGAATCATAATGCATTAGTCACGTAGATAAAGTGTCTAACCTTCTTCCTACAAACAACATGAATAAACTAAGAAATGCATGCATAAGCAAATAAAAATGAATGGTTTGAGCAAGTAAAATAGGCCCAAATGAGCCCAAATTGTACCAAAATTGGGGCTCATCAAGAGTATGCCAAGAGTGTGATACTATGGAATCACATTTGTGTTGAGACAAAGATTATCATCGCAAATATAGTGAGTGCAATCCTTCCTTGCACCGAGATCTAAATATACTTCACCCAGAGACTGTGGATGCCTAACCGAGAGACTGTGGTTCTGTGTAGACTTCACCGAGAGACAGTGTATACTTCTTCACCAAGAGACTGTGGTTCTCTGTATACTTCACCGATAGACAATGTATACTTCTTCACCAAGAAACTACGGTTTTGTGTATACTTCACCTTCGCTTTTCCTCTTCTGAGATCATTCGAAGTACTGTGCTTGAAATGTCATTCCATGCATTATACATATGGGTCATTATTGACATCCATTAGATCAACATGTGAGCCATAAGTCACGCTGGCTTATCAAGGAGATCACTACGTTTTCATTTAGCTAACTTGCAGTGCTTGTTAATTCATTTTGCTTGTTGCCTTCTTCAAGGAGATGGTGCTTGTCTTGGAGGGCTTTGATCTAGACACTAGGTTTACTCTTTTACATTACATATAAGCTCAAGAAGATCATGACATTGTCTCTTTGACTTTCCTAAGAAATGAGCAAGAAACTCATTCTTATAATTCACAAAAAATAATATTTATTTTTCTTGACAAGTACAAATATCAAAATTACATTTGTAAATTCTGAACCTAGTTACACTTTCTTCAACACTCCCTCTTACTAGGGAGGTATTTACAATGGTACTTGGTTGTTCTCAATTTGAATAATTCCTCATAAAAAGAATCAGATTGGTAATCCCATTTGTATAACATCATATCAATCAACATTGCCATAGTGCAAGGCCTTGAATAACAACTCCATCTCTCCACGAGACCATGAGCTACAATGCTGGAGAGACCAATGATTTATAGGCATCTTCATCATTTTCTCTCAAGGTACATAGCCACCTTGGTGTTCACTAACCATGACCTTCTAGACTATTCTTATCTTGGGTTCCCAATTCTCAAAGAATATTGGTCCTCTTGCATACTCTTGTCTTGGATTCCCTACACGTCCTCAAAGAGTATCAGATGTCATATGATTACCCAATCCTCCCATTCTTTCTTCCCAAGTGAAGACAAGAATGTTGTGTCTATCATGTGTCTATATTTCCATTCATGGCCTTCATCTAGACTTACGGTTGTTAGTCCTAGTCTAGTTCATGACACATGACATGGAAAAACACAATTTTCACTCCTTTATAATTAGGGGTGATCTTAATTCAAACTCCCTCTTGACCAGGGACCTATCATAGCTCCCTCTTAGCTAAGGATTCTTCTATATATCAGCAAATTTTTCTTTGTGGGTCCTTTAGCTGCTTGATCAACTTCTCTTTGATGTCATAAAATTCAGTTGAGCTTCTTTCTTGTAGGGCATCAGCCATCGATGACTTTCCTTCTTGGTTGGTCATGTCATTCCTTTCATTATGGAAAGTAGCCTTCTTGATACATATCTGGAACCTTCGTCACATATCTACTTCTTTCCCATCATGCTTCTTTCATGAATTTCCATCCACCACATGAATGCTAGTTGTACTTGTGTTTACAACTCTTGTTCTAGTAGCCCTGCATGCACTCATCTAGATATTATTCAAGAAATCAAAACATAACATTAAATCAAATCATATCTTACTAGATGGCTCTTCATCATGACATATTGTTGTAGGTATCAACATCCTGCATTCATGTTGACACATCTCCCAAAGATATCCATTATCAAGGGTCTCCATCTTTTTCAGACTTTCATCAGAGTCTTCATATCCTTCTGGGAGATTTCCCAGTCAAATCTTCTGGGTCTATTGGATGTTGATTGCCTTCATCATGGTTGCATATCTCACGATTTCTTCCTCCCTCGCTCATTCCATTCCACGAGCTTTCAATCAAAGTTTCTTAACTATAGTCAACCACCTCATACTTCATATGAGGATATATTCTGTTGATTTTATGTTAGTGTGACTTTATGCCGTCTTGCATCCTTTTAGAGGAGGAGATCCTTTTTCTCTTGATCATGCTTCTTAAGATAGAAGCAATGATCCATCTGCAACCATATGACATGACATTATAATATTAAACATAATCATATACCTTATTTTACCTTTAGGTCATCGAGGCTTCTTCGAACAACTTCCTTGATTGAAAAGATCTTTAATCCCTTGATTTGCTTCATGTCATATCATCTCATCGATTCCATATGTTGGAGTTCTTGTTGAAACACTTGCTTCCCCTCTAGATTAGTGAACCCCACGATGAGGATTACTTCAGAGAATTTTGAAGATCTTGTATATCCCCAACTAGTAGATGTTTCCTTTTTGACTTGATGTATGATGAGCCTTAGATGATTCCTTTTCTTTTCTTCAATGTCCACTAAGGTTACCAAGAGCTATATATCCTACATGTTGTCTGTCATGTATTTTTGCCCTTCATGATCTTAATGGAGATGTTACGAGCTCTTGTTTCTAATGCTTCCAAGATTCCATGATGCATCTTATTATCATTGTCATATCTTGTAACACATGACGTAGGAGCTTATGATAGGACCCTTTTGTGAGGGATACTATCTTACTCATAGAGATATTTGTTACTCCCTCTTTCCTTGGCCCTTTTCTTCAGCTTCCTGCATCTTTCAGTGATATGAGCTTCCAAATTTTTTTATTTTTTTATAGTATTGAATCTTAACTGTACTTATTTTTGTCTTTGCTTGAGGACCAACCTTGCCTTTCCTTTCTGCACAAGGTTGAATTCTTTTATCCTTTAATACTATAGACTGCAACTTGTCTTTCTATATCTAGCATAGAGACCACAAATTGTCGGGTGAGGTAACCTTCTTTGCTTATTGATATTTTTTACCTTTCTCATCAATGATGACTACCTTCTTATCATATTTCCTAGATCTTCATGAAGTTATATCTTCATTCTTTCATACCTTTACTATTGTATAGATCTAAGTGACCTTATCTACTTTAATTTCTGAGAGTATATCTAGCATTTCATATATCTCTTTTTATGTCTCCTCTTCTACTATCTAGGTATGAGAGGACTTTTGAGTGATATCATATGAATCCTATGAATCTCTTGATGGATTCAAACAATGCTTCACCTTCATAGACCTTTTCATAGATATCAATGATTTCTCTTTTATATGACGATTATGACAATCCTCTTTATTCTATGCAAGGACTTTCAATTATCTAACCGATTTATAAATCCCCTTGCAATCATGAAATGTTTAACCAAATCTGATTATAAAATTGAAAGATACTTGGTGTGTGAATAGGAGATATTCATCTTGATGCTTCTTTTGCTTGAGTTTCTCATCAATAGTATCCTTTCATCAAGACTTCCTTAGAGGCCTTCTAGCACCATGATATCAGTGGTCTGATATCACCGAGACTGCTTCATGACCTTTCCAATTCATTTTATGGTATTTTTGACTTCAACATATTGTTGGCATGTTAGTGATATTATGTTCTGATCCAAGCACCATGCTATTGCGATCATAATCATAGACAGACTTCGAGACCGTGACAAGTATATTGATATGGCACTGCACAGTGATGTCTATGTGCTTTGTGTAGAGAGGTAATGTATAGAGAGCCCAAACTTGTCAATGAATGACATAACTAAACTGTGGGTGGAACTATATAGATAGACGGTCTCATCACTTAAACTGCCTTGATGTAATAACCACACTGATATAGTGATGTAATCATGGATTGTTAGAGGTATTCCTTGGATTACTTCTGCAATATATATATATATATATATATATATATATATACACTTGAGATTATCTTTTATGCATAAAGAAATTTCAATGATCAAGAAGTGAGGATCATTGATATACTCCATCAAACTGAGCATGAGTAGAGTGCATGATTGTAATTACTGAAGTTGATACTTCATGACTATTGTAGACCTGCTTGTTGTACTTGCTCCTTTAATCCTTTTAACCTGCTTTGATGCCCTTGAAGATAGATCCTTGTATGTGTCTTTTGTTGCCCTTCATTTGACTTCAACACCTTAGCTCTGATACCATGTTGAAGAATCTAGGGAAAGTGGGATTAATGTGATTATTCTAGACTTGATAACAATTTGTGAAGTGATTTTGCAATTTATCTTAGCTTGATCTTCTTCTTATTATTAGTGTTTTTGTTTGCTTCATCAAACTGCTATCAAAACAAAGAGACAAGAACAAAAGATGTTTGTCTTTCTGCCAGGGCCAAAACTTCTCCCTCTTGGAGAGGAAAACTCGCACATAATTCTTCTTATAAAGATTCCAATCGATGCACACCAAGATCTAGACCCTTGACTTGTTAATCCACTCCAAGGCCAAGACACCAATCCTCTTCTTTGTCACTGTTGAGATCATCATCATTACTACTGCTTCGTCAAGGTCATCTTCATTGAGATATTTATTATAACATCGAAATCATTACTGCACCTCCATTGTCACATCTTCACTAAGGTCTTCACTGTTTTTCACTGAGATTATTTCTACACCTTTAATGACATCATCACTTAATAACAAAGAGATCTCGAAATTGAGATATGTGTATATCTTTGACAGCTGCACAAAGATCTTTTCATGATCAATACCTTATAACTGATATTGAGATCATGACTTCATCTAAATCATGCCAAAGCGTGTTACTATGAGATCCATTTACCATTCATATGCCAAGACAGAGTATGCCAAGAGTGTGATACTATAGAATCACATATGTGTTGAGACAGAGATTATCATTGCAAATATAGCGAGCATAATCCTTCCTTGCATCGAGATCTAAATATACTTCACTGAGAGACTGTGGATGCCTAACCGAGAGACTGTGGTTATATGTAGACTTCACTGAGAGACAGTGTATACTTCTTCACCAAGAGACTGCGATTTTGTGTATACTTCACCAAGAGACAGTATATACTTCTTCACCAAGAGACTACGGTTTTGTGTATACTTCATCTTTACTTTTCCTCTTCTGAGACCATCCGAAGTACTATGCTTGAAATGTCACTCCATGCATTATATATATGGGTCATTGTTGACATCCATTAGGTTGACATGTGAGCCATAAGTCAAGCCGACTTATCAAGGAGATCATTATGTTTTCATTTAGCCAACTTGCAATGCTTGTTAATTCATTTTTCTTGTTGCCTTCTTCAAGGAGATGGTGCTTGTCTTGGAGGGCTTTGATCTAGACACTAGGTTGACTCTTTTACATTACATATAAGCTCAAGAAGAGAATGACATTGACTCTTTGACTTTCCTAAGAAATGAACAAGAAACTCATTCTTATAATTCACAAAAAATAATATTTCTTTTTCTTGACAAGTACAAAGATCAAAATTACATTTGTAAATTCCAAACCTAGTTACACTTTCTTCAACACCTTTTCCATTGGGGGTTGTTGGACTTGCATTTTATTACCTTCATATATGGAACTAAAACTTCTTCCAACTTAGTTGTTGTGACCTAGACTATTGCCTAGACAAGCATCTCTAGATCAAACTCACTTCCAATGATTATCTCAAATTGGCTTGATTGTTTTTAGATGGGAGGTTTATCCAGTGTAGTTAATTTGCGAGGTCATTACTACTGGAAAATGTAACTAGATTCAGTCTTCATAATGACCTATGTAAATCATGACATCACATATTTTGTATCAAAAGAAAAAGAAAAAGAAAAATAGTTTTATTTATTTATCAAAGCATGGGTTTCATGCTCAAGTCTAGGTCAAAGCATTTTCTTCATGCTTCTAGTGTATTCTAGTATTTTTGTCATGTATTATAGTCCCATTTGGGCTCATTGTAACAAAAGAAAATATTTATTTTGAGTCAAGAAAAGCCATTTTATCCTTCAAGACCAAGTCGGTCCAGTCAATATAAAGTTGGCCTTAGGAAGGCTATTCGACCCCTCAAGAAGGCTATAAATAAGAGGAATTTGACTCATTTGGAGCAACACATCATCACAAGCTCGATTTGCAATAGGGAAGAAGGAAGAAGAGTTGGAGGACGAAGAAAATAAGAAGTCGAAGGTGAAGAAAATCTCTTGGGAATACATATTTTATGTCCATATAAAAGAAGCTGCCTAGGTTTTCTATGAAGCTGCCATTTTTATGGGGGAAAAGTTGCAGGGATGAGTTTCTGAAGTGAAGCTATAGGACCAAAATTATATTGTGAATCTAATAAGTTGAAGCTCTGAAGTTGCTTTGAAAAAATCTTGCTGGTGGGTTGACTTGGTGCTTGGGAGGATTACGGGCTTTGGTCTTTGGGCCTTGGAAGTCTCATTTTGAACAGATTCTATAAGAAGAGAAGTATTATTTCATCTGAGATGATTTATCAAGGAAAACATGGTTATACCTCCTTAAGAACAAAGATGAGGTAGTCAAGAAGTTTCAAGAATTCAAGAATGAAGTAGCGATTCTAACCAAAAAAAAAAAAAAAAGACTCTAAGGTCTAACAATGGTGGAGAATATACCTCCAAAGAGATTATAACATTTTCCAAGGAAGCAGTGATTAAGAGGGAGCTATGTTGAGAGGTGTAGCAAGAAAGGCTCAATTTTACTTATCCTCAGTCAAATTGAGAAAAATAAAAATTTCCACATTGGAAGACAACTTAGAGGCAGTTAACAAAGGCGACATGGCTCTTGTCACTCAGTTAGCTAAGTAAATTCGAGTTAGTGGGCTTAGAGTTCAGTTTACATGTGTTGATTGCTAATTTATAACAATCTGTTTTAGTTATATTTAGGTGTACTCAGTTAAACTAGTTCTAACAATTGATAGAACTAGTTGGAGGTTGATTGTGTAGTGGGACAATAGTTGAACTTAGAGATCATTTGTTAGGGTCCAACCCTAACCCCCTTATTTATGTAATAGGGTTGAGTCATAGTTATAGTTAGTTAAAGAGTCAATAAATCCCATATTAATAATTGTAAGTGGTTGACCCACATTTAAAGAAGGGACCAGAGTTAGTTGCAAATGGGCCGTGGTATTAGATAGATGGTATTAATAAGAACCATGGTACTGACCCATGGTATTACATGTATGAATCCTATATAAAGGATAGAGACTCCCCTTGAGGAGCATCGTGTCTTATTTTGTAATCGAGCCCAACTCTATTGGAGGTTTCCCCCTCGAAGAGGCAAGTGAACATTGCTTTCCTTTCTAAATAATAAAATACATGCTGTTATTTCTCATTGTTTTGTGTTCTGGGTATATTTCTTCACATATTTGGTATTCTGGTATCTTCTCGCAGGTCATGAGCATAACAAGTGGTATCAGAGCACTTTCCAGGGCTGGTGGGATCTCCAATTTTAGCATAATCTTTTTTTGGCTATAGACATGTTCCGGCGTCTTTAAACCACGAGATCTATTGTTGAGCACATAAACATACGAATTTGGGGAGGCATGCATGCAGGAAATACAAGAGGTGGTCACGCTTGTTGGACTCCCTTGTAACCCCTGTGGGTACCCCTTTGAGTAGTAGCGCATTAGACAAAACTACGCATGGACTGTCTTCTAAGTACCCTCTGGGTGTATCTGAAGCCCCCTAAGCTCACCTGAAACCTCGCCATAGATAATCCGTCGGTCATCTTGCTTCTACAGTACACTGAGAACAACACTCGGGGAGATTACTCACGCGTACGATAGGGTAGTCGGGTAGTACGACTAAGGGTACTGTTGATCCTCCTTGGTTAGTGCCCTGAAAGATTGGGTCGAGTACTACTATTGGACCCTTATGTATATTGCGATCTATAGCACCTGACACTCCTTGAGACGATAGTTCCCTTGTATCTCTCTAGATCACACATCATCTTTGCCAGATCAGATCTAGCATGTTGGGTTTTGTTGCAGCTGCAACAATCAGATCCGCCATTCAGATCTAGCAGCAGGGGTTCAATCACTGCCACATTCCTACTCATACTCTGCAGTTGAGGATTTCACCGACAGATCTGACTATTTGTGCAGGGAGACGTGTGGCTCCTATACCTGGGCCTGATTCTCACAAGACAATGGGCATAATTAACTTTTCTGGGAATCGGCTACTACAATACTCCTAAGCAAGGAGTTAAACTCCTTTCGGAGTAAAAAAAAAAAAAAATCAGGTCGACGGGCTGAGCAAGGTGGTACCATTCACTTGTCAGCATCAAAATTTTAGTTGGTCCCAAAAAAATTTCACAGTAACAACAAGTGCACCAGATTTGTGCATGGTACAAACCAGAGCTCAAGCTATGGCCAATGAGAAGATAAACACCCTTGAACAAAAGTTGGAGGAATTAACGAAGCAGATCCAGTCCTTAAATGACATAATCACAAAGGGCAAGTCGGGGTTACAATCAAAGTCATATGCTTTTAATGAAAACCTTGAGGGTGAATCTAGCCATTCTGTTCACTTCTATGGAGACCACCAACAGTCCCCGCCTCGACCACCCAAGCTGGACATGTATAAATTTGATGGCTCTCATCTGTCATATGGATATCACAAATGGAGCAATATTTCACATTGAATCACATCAGAGATAATGCGACTAAGCTAAGTGTGGGAAGCCTGTACTTGAACCAAGAAAGATGACAATGGTGGCAGTGGCATCAACGTTGCTATGCAAGGCCAATGACTTTGGCAGATATTCTCAAAAGCCCTTTCTGATCACTTTGACCATGAATCTAACTTTTTGGGTCGTCTTACTAAGCTTCGACAAATAGGCACAGTGGAAGAATATGTTAAATCCTTTGAAGCATTAGCCTTTCGCACAGGAGGTCTAGCAGATGAATTCTACTTGGAATGTTTTATCAATGGTCTCAAAGATGCCATACAAGCCCACGTCTAGATGCACCACCCAGTCACATGGTTGGCATCTTGCACGACAGCGCATGAAGTAGAACGCACTTTAGCGGCCCAGTCGACTCGTCCAAATTTCATAGCCAAGGGACGCCCCACCGAGGCTTCGAGCACTACCCAAACACTTAAGGTTCAAAAGGTGTCAACAGCGAAAATGGCGGAAGGAAGAAAGCAAGGATTGTCTTACTACTGTGATGAGAAATACTCCCTGGGGCATAAATGCAAGGAACCCAAATTCTTTCAAATTGATGCTACTGATCACAATTCATTTGAGGAAGCCTCACCATTTGAGGGACCAGAGGAGGAAGATGAGGACAACCAACCGGACAATGAGCTCCCAGCTACACCAAAAGAACCAGTTATCTCACTCCATGCTTTGGCAGGAATTTCTTCTCCCCAAACTCTCAAAATCAGAGGTTTTATTAAACATCACTTTATAGTAATCTTGATTGATAATGGCAGTACGCATAACTTTATCTGTCAAAGAGTCGCTGAAGCAGTGCATTGTTTTGTTAGAGCAGTCTCTAATTTCTAGGTCCATATTGCTAATGGGGGGACAATGAAATGTGAAGGCTGCTGTGAAAATGTCAAACTTCAGATGGGGAATTATCACCCAAAAACCCACATGTTTTCCATCCACATGGGTGGGTGTGACATTGTCTTGGGTGTTGAATGGCTCCGCACACTCGACCCAATCACAATGGATTTCCAGGAGTTATATATGAGCTTCAAGCAGAATGACCACACGCATACCCTCCGTGGACTCCAGGTAGGTGCTCCTTCTATCATCAGCTCGCATAGGATGGAAAAGTTATTAAAAAAGGGCCACCATGGAGTTATAGCCCAATTTAATTCCATCTAGGCCTTCGAGCACACTTCTCTTCATATTAATCCTGAGATGCAACAGGTCTTAAACAACCATCTACAGGTCTTTGACAAGCCTCAGGAGATCCCACCCTCTAGAGAGGAGCATGATCATAGCATTACGTTGTTCCCAGGGGCATAACCACCAAATGTGCGCCCATATAGATACCCTTTCACCCAAAAGAATGAAATTGAAAAACTCATCAAGGAACTCCTGGAAGTCGGTGTCATTCGTCTTAGCATTAGTCCTTATTCATCCCCTGTGGTCATGGTGCTCAGGAAAGATGGGGAATCGCATATGTGTCTAGACTTCAGGGCCCTCAACAAGCTGACAGTCAAAGATAAATTTCACATCCCGGTTGTTGATGATTTTCTGGATGAACTAAATGGGGCTCAATTCTTTACTAAGCTTGACCTTTGCTCGAGCTATCACCAAATTCTCATGAAAGAAGTAGACATTCCAAAGACTGCTTTCCGAACTCATGAAGGCCATTATGAATTCCTGGTCATGCCATTTGGTCTCTGTAATGCCCCATCCACTTTTCAGAGCCTCATGAATCACCTGCTCAAACCATATCTCAGAAAATTTGTCCTTGTTTTCTTTGATTACATCCTCATCTACAGCCTCACCTAGGAAAAACATCTTCAACATGTAGACCTGCTCTCGCAACTGCTTCGAAAGCATAAATTATTTGTCAAATTGTCCAAGTGCTCTTTTGGCATGAAATAAGTCGAGTATTTGGGCCACATTGTGGGGCGTGAAGGTGTCAGGGTGGATCCCAAAACGATCCAGGCAATGCAAGATTGGCCTCAACCAAAGACCTTGAAGAGTTTGAGAGGATTTTTGGGTCTCACTGGCTACTATTACAAATTTGTTCGCAATTATGGTCGCATTGCTAGACCCCTCACTCACCTTCTCAAGAAAAATTCATTCCTCTGGAATGATGAAGCGCAACAGGCATTTATAGCTCTCAAACATGCCATGTGTTCCACTCCTGTATTGGCACTACCCGACTTCACCAAATCTTTTGTGATTGAATGTGATCCTTCAAGTACGGGTATTGGGCTTGTCTTAATTCAGGAAGGTCGATCCTTGGCCTTCACTAGCCAATAACTAAGTGGGATAAATTTGGGACAATCTACCTATGAGAAGGAGATGATGGCCATCTTACATGCAGTGGATACTTGGTGACCATACTTATTGGGGCGGCGTTTCCAAATCCGCACAAACCATCAAAGCCTTAAATATTTTTTAGAGCAATGCCTATCCTTGCCTGAGTAAAATAAATGGCTAGCCAAAATGTTGGGATATGATTATGAGATAATCTACAAGAAAGGGCACGAAAATGTTGTAGCGGATGCTTTATCATGCCACTTTGAGGAGGAAAGCACCCTGCTAGCAATCTCTCTTCCCATTCCAGAGTGGATTGAAGAGGCTCGCAAGGAATGGTTTTCACATCCTTCACTCTCCCAACTCATTAATAAATTGCAGGAAAATCCAAATTCCACAGCAGGCTACCCTTGGCAGGATGATATTCTTCGCTACAAGGACAAAGTAGTGATATCACCAACATCCACCCTCAAAAGTCGCATTTTAGCAGAGTTGCACTCATCTCCCGCTGCAGGCCATTCAGGCTTTCAGAAGACTTATGCTCGCACTCGACGTTCATTCTTTTGGACAGGCATGAAAAAGGGCATTCTTACTTTTGTAGCTGCGTGTGATGTGTGTTAGCGCCACAAACGAGAAACAGTCAAATCCCCAGGCACCTTACAACCATTTCCCATCCTTGCCTCAATCTGGATGGAGGTTTCTATGGATTTCATTACTAGTCTTCTGAATTCAGGCAACAAGTCAGTGATCATGGTGGTTGTGGACAGAATTTCTAAGTATGCTCATTTTTGTGCCCTACCCCGCCCTTTTACACCCACTTTGGTGGCTCAATCTTTCATGGACCAGATCTTCAAATTGCATGGCATGCCCACTTCCATTGTCTCTGATTGTAACCCGATCTTGACCAGTAACTTTTGGCAGGAACTCTTCAGGCTACAAGGTACCCAACTACAACTCAGTACTTCCTATCATCCCCAAGTTGATGGTCAAATTGGAGCAGTCAACAAATGTCTAGAGACCTACCTCAGGTGTTTCACTCCAGAAAAGCAACATCTATGGGTACAGTGGTTACCTCTAGCTGAATGGTGATATAATACTAACTATCATGCCACCACCAGATGACTCCATATGAAGTAGTTTATGGTCAACTCCCCCCTTCACCTACTTCTTATATCCAAGGATGCTCTAAGGTACAAGTAGTGGATCAACTCCTACAGAACCATGCAACCATGCTTTCCCACCTCAAATAGAATCTCCATCAAGCTCAAAATCGCATGAACCAACACGCAGACCAACATCGTTCATAGCACAAATTTCAAGAAGGGGATCAGGGATTCTTGAGGTTGCAACCATATAACAAACATCACTCAAAGACAAGGGCTGTAAAAAATTATCTCGAAAATTCTACGAATCGTATCAAATACTTCAGCACACCAGAGAAGTAACCTACAAGCTAGCCTTGCCACCCACTGCAAAAATCCATCCCGTCTTCCATGTCTCATGTCTCAAGAAAGTGGTTGGGAACAATTGCAGCATTCAAACTAGTCTGACAGAATTGGATGAATAAGGTTCAATTTGGATCCAACTTGAACAGGTTCTTGACACGCGAGAACGACACCTACACGGCTGCACGATCAAGGAAGTCCTCGTCAAGTGGAAAGACACCTCTCCAGAAGATGTGCCCTAGGAACTAGCCACTGTTCTTTAGCAGTTTCCACACCTTTAGCCTTGAGGACAAGGCTATTTTTATGAGGGAGGGCATGTTAGGGTCCAACCCTAACCCCCTTATTTATGTAATAGGGTCAAGTCATAGTTATAGTCAGTTAAAGAGTCAATAAATCCCATATTAATAATTGTAAGTGGTTGACCCGCATTTAAAGAAGGGACCACAATTATTTGCAAATGGCCCATGGTATTAGATAGATGGTATTAATAAGAACCATGGTACTGACCCATGGTATTACATGTATGAATCCTATATAAAGGATAGAGACTCCCCTTGAGGAGCGTCGTGTCTTATTTTGTAATTGAGCCCAACTCTATTGGAGGTTGCCCCCTCGAAGAGGCAAGTGAACATTGCTTTCCTTTCTAAATAATAAAATACATCATGTTATTTTTCATTGTTCTATGTTCTGGGTATATTTCTTCGCATATTTGGTATTCTGGTATCTTCTCGTAGGTCAAGAGCATAACATCATCTAGTTAACTGATCAATTAACCAAAAATAGCTCATGCATGTTGTTAGTGTCAATCTTTCCAACCTTCCTCCTGTGATCAAATATGCTCTTACAAAGTGATTTTGAAGTGTCAAGGTCAAATTTTGTCATTTCAGTGAGTCTTCAAGCAAAATTTGGTCACTAGGCATTAGGTCTAGGGTTTGCTCTCATTCTTTTCAAAGTTGCCCAAATGCCAACCTATGTCACTATTCAGCTGAGCCTATCATCATTCACAGGGTTTTCATTATCATGTCAGTGTCTAATGAGTCATTTTACATCTTGTTCATGCTTCAGTTGTGCCTTGGCAAGTTCATTTCCCTCTCCTAGGGTTTTGAAGCCAATTT
>APFE031008721.1:19830-36121 GCA_000404065.3 Pinus taeda
AATCAAACCTTTTTATCAGTTTACTAGCCTAAAATCAGTGTTCTTTATTGGTTATCTCTGCCCGTTGAAGATCTTTGCCGAGATAGACCAGAGAGAGCCCTCTCCTGCCTCGTAGGGCTAGCTACGAGGCTAAGTGGTTTGATGTTGCCTTGGAGTTTACCTTTTTTAGCCTGAGGTGAAATTTCAAGCACTAACACATGTAAGGAATTTGAATTGTTCAGTTGTGTCAGAGATTCCAAGGCAGTGTAACATCAGTTGTAAGCTAATGTTGAGTGTACAAATGTTGCATTCAATCAATGATCAATCCTTGGGAATTGCACAATCAATTTGGAGGAAATTCATAAAAAATAGGGGCCAATTTTCTCATGATTTTCACAATGAAATAAGAGCTCAGGCAGGGGAAGAAATTGACTAAGTCTGGGTCAGAGCTTCTCACTCAGCAGAGAGAACAATTTTTCACTTGCAGGTGTTGCTCAAAGTGAGCATACAATTGTAATAGTTTATCTATTCAACTGATTAATGCAGAGAATCTTAAAGGGGTTTTACCAATTGGTTTCCCCTAGATACATCTATGTACTTGTGTATGTGAATGATGCATGTTTTCAAATGTTGTTCTAAATTGTGAATTAATTTCCGCTGCGCAGTAGAGTAGAATTGTCTCTCTTGATTTAGATTAAATTTTTGAGTAATTGTGATTCTATCACTAAATTTCTACACGGTATCAGAGTAGGATTCAAATTAGAACAAGAATTTCGAGTTTGTTCCTCAAGAAGTTTGAATTTAAAGCTTCAAGGTAGCAAGATTTCTTCAGAGTTGGGAGAATTGCCTTCAATGGACTAAGATTAGAGTATGCCTTGGAAGGCATCTCGAATTTCATTTCTTGGAAGGATATCATGGAGGTAGTGCTTGATGATAATAGCTTGCTGGATTATTTCAAGATAGACATTCCAAACCTAGGATCAACCGATTCCCAGAACCTAGGCCAATGGAAGAAAGATGTAGCCAAGGCAAGGAGAATAATTTTGGAGGGAGTGATAGACCATGTGGTCCTGAGTCTCCATGGGAAATAAACTCCTTTCACAATGTGGAAGAAACTGACTGAGCTATTTGAGAATAGTAGTGACCATAGAAAAATGGCCCTCAAAGACAAAATTACTTCAAAACATTAAGATGCAAATGAATGATATTATTCTGCAGTATCTCTTCAGATTTACACAAGTTCAGGATGAGCTTGGAGGGGTTGGGGAGAATGTTGTAGAAGGTGACCTGGTGAGCCTCACTCTTCTAGGACTTCCCAAAGCCTGACATAGCTACTAGGACTCGGTGAAGAGGAGGGATAAATTACCAAATTCGAAACGCTTATGGTCTGAATTGATACAAGAAGAAATCAGGGGAAATACCAAAGATGGAGTTTCATCCAAGGGAGAGGATGAAAAATAAATTGCACTAGTTGGAAAGGGAAAGAAGGGAAAAGGGAAGAAATATCAAACCAAACCAGAATCCAACCAAGGGGGCAAGAATGAAGACTTGTCCAAAATAAAATGCTTCAATTGTCATGAATATAAACACTATGCTACAAAGTGTTCACACAAGAAGTCTGGGGGAGTAAGAGGTGAAGCATTGGCTTCACAATTCGAGCTAGACTTCACCCTGATCGCATGCATGCCCAACATTATGATGGGGAGTGTGTGGTACTTGGACTCAGGTACCTTGTTCCACATGACAGGATGTAGAGATTTTTCCAGTGACCTGGAGGAGAAAGATCTCCATATGTATATTGAGCTTGGGGACGACAGAAGGTACAATGCTACTGAGATTGGTACAGTAACCTTTAAGAGGGAGTCAAGATCACCTCTTCTCCTCAAAGATGTCATGTTTGTACCAGGACTAAAGAGAACCACATATCTATAGTATTTTTGGAAGACCATGGCTATGATGTAATCTTTAGTAAAGGGAAATCCTTTCTGAGAGACATAACTACTAGGAAATTGAAGAAGATCGAGGTTCGTGGGAAGAACCTTTACAAAATTAATGTGGAATATTATGCAACATTAAGCAAAGGAAGAGAAAGTGCAGAGTCGAGATGTTGGTGAACTCTGGCACAAAATACTTGGTTATTTGCACCATGGCACCCTTAAAATTATGTAGCAAATAACCACTGGCCTCCCTAAAGGATCACTTGAGAAACAAGATGTTTGCAAGGGTTATACCTTGGGAAAGTATGTAAAATACGTATTCCATGATTGAGACAAAAAAACAAATGCAGCCTTGGAGGGAGTCCACTCTGATATTTATGGACCCTTCTCGACAACCTCCACTGCTAGACATAAGTACTATGTTATTTTTATTGATGATTTCTCAAGAAAGTGTTGGACCTTCTTCATGTGGACGAAGGATGAGAATTCTCAAAATTTGTAGAATTCAAGGCACTAGTTGAGAAAGAGACCGGCAAGAGGGTGAAGGCTCTCAGGAGCGACAATGGAGGTGAGTATGTTTCGAATGGCTTCAAGGACTTTTGTGCCAAAGAAGGAATTCGAAGAAAACTTAAAGCTCCCCACAACCCATAGTAGAATGGGGTAGATGAGAGAAAGAACCATAGCATTGTGGAACCTGTGAGAGTTATGTTACATGACTAAGGCATGCCACTGCATTTGTGGGTAGAGGCACGTAACACAACAGTCTACTTGCAAAACTGGAGTCCTCGTCGGATTCTTGGTATGATTACACCAGAGGAGGCCTTCTTAGGGAGAAATTCGGATGTGTCTCATTTCTAAAATTTTGGAGCCTCTATTTATTTCCATGTCTCCAAAGATTCAAGGAAGAAACTTGAGCTGATAATAGAGTTGGGAATTTTTGTGTGTTACATTGAAAATCCACACAATTATTGAGTGTATTTACCTTCCCATAACATTAAAATTGTGTGGTTGGATGTAAATTTTGATGAGGAGAAAGAAATGAGATTCTCCCTTGAGAGGGAGCTGCAAATCCCACCAGAAGAGGAGACTTTAGCTCCAAAGAAGGAGCCTCAAGAAGTTGTGGAGTAGCCACAAATGGAGGAGCAAAGAGGAGGCAAAGTGGATACATCCACTCAAGCAAAACCATCCATAGAAGGTAGAAAGAGAACCATAGAAGCTGATAGATTGGTGCAGGATGAGAGGGAGAATGTGGGAGATCCTTCAAATTTTCATAGGCAAAGGAGGTCACCTGAGAGGTACACTAGCTACATGGCTCTAATGACTGAGCTTGTAGAGACTGAGCCATCCTCTTTTGAGGAAGCAATTGAGCAACCAATTTGGGTTGATTCAATGGCGGAATAATATGAATCCATCATATAGAACAGTGTTTGGGAAGTGGTCCCAAGACTGATAAATAAATGAGTTGTGGGTTCTAGATGGATCTTCAAGGTTAAGCATGCAGCAAATGGAAGCATAGAGAAGTATAAGGCCATATATGTGGCCAAAGGATTCTCTCAAGTCGAGGGAATTAAATATGAGGAAACCTTTTCTCCCATAGCAAGGTATTCATCCATTAGATCAATTCTTGCACTGGCTACATAGATGGGGTGTAAGATCCACTAGATGGATGTAAAAACACCATTCCTCAATGGTGTTATTGAGAAGGAATTGTACGCCGAGAAACTAGAAGGATTTGAGACATTTGATTGGGAATATCATGTATGTAGGCTTAGGAAAGCATTGTACGGTCTTAAACATGCACCCCGAGTTTGGTACACTCAAATGGATAGTTATCTCACTAGATTGGGCTTCATCAAAAGTGAAGAAGATGCGATCTTATATCATATTTTGGTAGAAGGTAAATTGCTTATCATTATTTTATATTTTGATGATTTAATATTACATGTGATGAGTAGTTGAACAACTCTTGCAAGGGAATTTGAGTTGAAGACGTGGGTCTCATGCACAATTTCCTCAGGTTGGAAGTATTGAAAGAAGATGGGGAATTGTTTGTGTCTTAAGGCAAGTATGCCACTGAGATACTGCAGTTATTTCTCATGGAGAGTTGTAAGCCCACAGAGACACCTATAGCGACCAATAGGAGGAAGGAGAATGCCACTTCAAGTGAAGAGGTTGATGCTACCATTTGCCGGTAGCTAGTGGGTTCACTGATGTATCTTGTGAATGCATGACCATATATGTGCTCTGTAGTCAACCATCTGAGCTAAGATATGGTTAGGTTGACCAAATTGTATTGGAAGGAAACAAAACATGTTTTATGGTACCTCAAAGGTACTAACCAATAAGGATTATGGTAGAGAAGGATAGAGGGAGTGAAGTTGTGTGGCTTCACAGATGTAGATTGGGCAGGGAGTCCATCCAACCGAAAGAGTACATTAGGTGGAATTTTAAATGTTGGCAATTTCCTGGTACACCAAGAAGTAGAGGTATGTGGTGCTCATCTCAGCGGCAGCTAAATACATGGCTGCAAGTCAAGAAGCATGTGAGGTGATTTGTATGAGAAAGATACTTGTGGGACTATTTGGTCAAGAGATGGATTCAACTCTGATCTATTGTGATAATCAGAGTTGCATTAAGCTCTCTGAGAATCTGGTATTTCACGATCAATCCAAGCATATAGATATTCGATATCGTCATTTAGGGGACTATGTGCAGAGGCGGATAATGTTGCAACAATACATTCTGACAGAGGAACAAGATGATGACATCTTGACAAAGGCTTTGTAAAGAGGGAATTTCAAATTCCATAGGTGCAGGATAGGGGTGGTTGAAAATCCCTTTCTTTCTAAGAGGGAGTGTTGAGAAGTGTAGAAAGAAAGGCTAAATTTGACTTAGCCTTGATCAAATTGAGAAAATTCAAAATTTTCACATCAATAGACAACTTGGAGGCAGTTAATTGAGGTGAAATGGATCTTGTCACTCAATTATCTAAGTAGATTTGAGTTAGTGGGATTGAAGTTCAGTTTGCATGTGTTGATTGCTAATTTATAAAAATCTAGTTTGGTTATATTTAGTTGTACTTAGATAAACTAGTTTTAATAGTTAATAGAACTAGATGGAGGTCAGTTGTGTAGTGGGAAAATATTCTAACTCAAAGATGATCCAATTAATTAATCAATCAATCAAGAATAACTCACCCATGCAAGGAATTCAATTTGCTCAGTTGTGTTGGAGATTCCAAGGCAATGTAACATCAGTTGTAAACTAGTGTTGAGTGTACAGGCGTTGCATGCAATCAGTGATCAATCCTTGGGAATTGTGCAGTCATTTTGGAGGAAATTCCTAAAGAATAGGGGCCAATTTCCTTAGTATTTGTGCAAGGAAATAGGAGCTCAAGTGGGGGTAGAAATTGACTAAGTATAGGTTAGATCTTCTCACTCAGTAGAGACAACAATTATTAACTTGCAAGTGTTTCTTAAAGCAAGCATGCAATTGTAATAGTTTCTCTATTCAATTGATTAATGTGAACATGCTTAAGGGGTTTTTACCAATTGGTTTCCCTAGATACATCTGTGTACTCGTGTATCTGATTGATGCATGTTTGCCAATGTTATTCTAAATTGTGAAATAATTTCCAGAGAGCAATATAATATAATTGTGTCTCTTGATTTAGAATAAATTTGTTGAGTAGTTGCAATTCTATCACCAAATTTCTACAAGCTAATTGTTCCTTATAATCCTCAACAAAATGGTGTAGTTGAAAGAAAGAATAGAACAATTGAAAAATGTGTTAGGGTCATTCTGCATGATCAAGATCTCCCTCAATTATTATGGGGAGAAGCATGTGTAACAACTGTGTACTTGCAGAATCAAAGTCCTCATAAGATTCTCAACAACATGACTTTGAAAAAACCATTTACAGGAAAGAAGCCTTGTGTGGATCATCTTTGAATTGTTGGATGTCCTCTTTATATACACATTCCAAAGGACAAGAGGAAGAAGTTGGATCTTACCAGTAGGAAGGACATCTTTGTTGGCTATAATGCTTCATCTAAGGTGTACAAAACTGACATTAAAGAGGATTGTTGTATTGAAGTAAGTTGGGATGCCATTTTTTATGAAAAAGTGGCTTACACGAGATCCAAATATATTCTAGTTGATTCTAATGAAGAAGAGATACTCATTTTTGAGGAAATATCAAGGGAAAAAAATGGTCAATATGCTACAACAACTCAAGAAGATGTTGAAGGTCCTAGTGAGCTTATGCAACAAGTAATTGTTCTTGAAATTCGTACGAGGCCTACCTGGTTGAGGAAAACTCTACAAGAAGCAGAAGGACACACAACAAAAGGGATCTTTGGAGAAAGTAAAAGACCAAAGAGGTATTCTGGTTATGTAGCCTATATGACTATGCTCATTGAAGTTGAACCCTCCTGCTATGAAGATGAAGCTAAATGTCTAGAGTGGAGGAACGTAATGCAAGAAAAGTACTAGTCAATTATGAAGAATGATTTATGGGAAATTGTTCCTAGACCAAGTGACAAATCTATAGTCACTTCCAAATGGATATATAAGATAAATCATGTTGTGGATGAGAGCATTGACAAATATAAAGAAATATTTATGGGTAGAGGCTTCTCGCAAAAGGAATGTTTCGATTATGAAGATAACTTTGCTCCTATAACTAGATATACAACAATTAGATCATTTGTTTCTTTGGTTGCTACTATGGGATGGAACATCCATCAAATGGATGTTAAACCAACTTTTCCAAATGGGACCATTGATGAAGAGGTTTGCGTCGAACAACCTCAAGGATTCAAGTCAATCAGAGGGAGACACATGTCTGCAGAATAAAAAAGACTCTATATGGATTAAAACAGGCACCTATAGCATGGTATTCTAGGATGGATGTGTAACTATTGAGACTTGGATTTTCCAAGAGTACTACAAACCCTGCCTCTATATCAAAGTGGTCAAGGATGAACCAGGCATCATTCTATTATATGTGGATGATCTACTTGTTATAGGTGTGGAACATCGAATTCAAAAATGTAAGAAGCAGTTAGCAATCAAATTTGACATGAAGATACTTGAACTATGCATTACTATCCGCGACTAGAAGTTTGGAAGAAACCAGGTGAAATATATCTTGGTAGGGGAAAATATGTGATCAAGATTCTATAGAAATTTGGCATGATGGATATAAAGACAATGAAAATTCTCATGATTACTAGTCCAAAGAGGTTTAGGAGTTCAAATTCTAGTCTGGTGGATCCTTCTAGCTATATACAGTTGAATGGATCCTTGATGTACCTGGTAAATACTAGACTTGACATTGGATTTGCAGTAAATTTCCTCAGTCAATTTCAAATGGAGCCAAGGCATGACCATGGGACATCAGCCAACCACATCTTGAGATATCTACATGGAACCATACAACGCTACCTTCGATTTGCTAGTAATGAAATCCAACTCATAGGATATACAAATTCTGATTAGGGTGGAAGTGAGACAAATGCAAGAAGCACTATAAGTAGATTCTTTAGTTTGGGATCCTCCATTATCTCATGGATGAGCAAGAAGTAAGATATTGTTGCTTTAAGTAGTGTTGAATCCAAGTACATGGCTACAAGTGAAGTTTGAAAGGAAGTTATTTTGTTGAGGAAGTTGCTATCAGATCTATTTGAAGGACCACTTAACCCTACATGTATACATAGTGACAATGAAATTTGCATAAAATTGATAGAGGCTCTGGTGTTTCATGCTAGGAAAAAGCATATAAATAATGAGTACCACTACATCATAAGTTTGGTATGAGATCGGGTCTTGAAGCTACACTATATTCCTACATATGAACATGTAGCTAATATTTTGACGAAAGCATTACCAAACAAGAATATTGAGTACTTGAGAAGAAATCTTGGTTTAGTAGATATATCTTCCTTGATTGAGAGGGAGTAATGATGGAGAATATATTATTCTCTTTATGTGTCATGCACTAGACCATGACTAATAGTTGTAAGTCTTAGTGAAGGCCATAAAGAAAAAATGGGGTCTAGAGGATTGGATAAGCATCTGAGGTTGAAGCTTCTTGAGGATTATAAAATCCAAGATAGAAGTAAGCCTATAGACCGATGCTCTTTGAGGATGAGGTAGAGAATCCAAGATAATAGTAGTATAAGAGGACCGATATTCTTGGAGGATGGGAAATCCAAGGTAAGAATAGTCCTAAAAGGACATACCTGGTGAACATCCTGATGGGGTGTGTGCCTTTAGAGGTAATGTGGTATCTCACGTAAAGCCTCCCAACATGATGCTCTCATATAAGTTGAGATTTTCAAGTTAAGGCCCTGTTGACAATGTTGGTTCCAATAAAGATTCTTGAAAGATGGCTTATCAATATGACTCTTCTTTTGATAATACTTCAAGTTTGAGATTCCTTGTACCATATGATGGGATTATGAATAACTCCCTAGTGAAAAGGAATTGTTGGAGAATGTAACTAGATTCGGCCTTATATATGACATTATATATGTTGTATAAAAATAAAAATAAAAAGAATTTTATTTATTTATCAAAGCATGGGTTTCATGCTCAAGTCTATGTCAAAGCATGTTCTTCATGCCTCTAGTGTCTTCTAGGATTTTTTTTCATGTATTATAGTCCCATTTGGACTCATTGTAACAAAATAAGGTATTTATTTTCAATCAATAAAAACCATTTGATCCTTCAAGACCACATCGACCTAATCAAGATGAAATCAGACTTAGGAAGGTTATTTAACCCCTTTAGACGGTTATAAATAAGAGGAATTCGACTCATTTGGAGAAACACATCATCACGAGTTCGATCTACAATAGAGAACAACGAATAAGAGCTGGGAGGATGAATAAAAGAAGAAGAAGTTGAAGGTGAAGAAAGATCTCTCAGGAATACATCTTTTCTGTCCATACGAAAGAAGTTTCCTAGGGTTTTTGTGAAGCTGCCAGTTGTAGGGGGCCAAGTTGTAAGGCCAAGTTTCTGAAGTGAAGCTACAGGGTTGAAATTCTAGTGTGAATTTTCCAGGCTGAAGTTTTGTAGCTACTTTGAAAATATCTTGTTGGTGGGTTGACTTGGTGCTTGGTAGGATTTTGGGGTTTATTCTTTGGGTCTTCGAAGTATCATTGAAAAGATTATATATGAAGCGCAGTATTCTTTCTGGGTTTTTCCTTGGCTTGGAGCCTATACCTTGTGTACTTTGTCTCTTTGTGATCTTCATTGTTTTGGAAATTGCTTGATGAACAAGAACTAAAAGAAGTAATAAAAGGCCAACTAACATCACAAGTAATTCACAAGAAATGAAAGTCAATCATAATATACATGATTCTTGATTTTCCAACAATTACCTTGTGACAATGGGATATAAGTTTCTTGAAGTGGATATTAGAGTCTATGAGATATGTTATTAGGACATCCCATGTTTTAAAATTGTCCCAATGGGTTATATTTTTACCATTTTCAACTAAAAATAAGTTTGTGTTCCAATTCTCTAAAATGGGTTTTGCTTCCATGGTGATGTGGTTGTCTTTGAAACCTAGACTTCAAGCTTGCTACAATTTCTTTTAATACCCTACACATCTAACAAGGTTGTTGTATCACCCAATACTGATTTGGGATGAAGAGACTAACTAAAACATAAATGGCCACTTCAATAAATTTATCTCAATGAGTATCATGTTTGAGAATGGAGTGTTTAGATTTTAGCCACATCATCTACCATGAGGGAGATATCAATATAACTCTAAAAGAACTAAACATCAATTTTGAAAAATTTACTTGGAAACAAAACTTGAATTGTAAAAGTGCATATTTATGCTCTTGCAACTTGTATGGTAATTCATCCTCTTCTTGCTCAACATAGAACCAAATAAGCCACAAAAAATAGAAAAGGGGAAACAATTTTTTTCTTTAAGAAGAAGAGGCCTAGAAAGAATTTTGCATAGAACAGACATGGAAGGAAAGGGAAATTTTAATTTTCCTAATCCCGACTATTGGTTAGTTATTACGTAATAGATTCCTTGTTGTAAAATGTAGATCCAATATAAGACACTACTAGGATTTTCGCACATAACAACAAGATAACAATGGAAGGAAACTAATACACCAATCTCGAACATGTACACATAGATTTCTTGATTCATTACTAATAATTTAAAACACACAATGGCTCCCTTCATGGGATAATGACCCTATAAGGAAAAATACAAATGCACCTGTTATGATCTGTGTGCCTTCAAATGATAATAAATCAATAATTACAGTACTCTTTGAGGAGTAAACCTCCTTTTACAATAAATACAATGAAAAACACAATATTTGATTATCCTAAGACTAGGACTCCTTAGTGTGTGTGTGTGTGTGTGTGTGTATATATATATATATATATTATGAGACAAAGGGTACATTTATAATAAAATGGTTGTGACAATCCTCACCCAAGGTTTTCGTATGAACCACATTGAAAAAAAAATGTAAATATTTGCAATGTTTGAAATATAAAAAGAAAAAGAAAAAGGGAATAGAGTCATGGGACATGAATTCCATAGCTAGGGATGGAGAATTGCTGCTTGGGATGTCATGGTTTCTTGTGCAAATAATAAACTTGAACGACAAGACAACCATTAAAGTTTGGTTGGTGCATGGAGTAAAGGGGTTGGCTCTTGAAATTAAATGGGCTGAGGGAAAGAATGCATGCCCATGTTTTCTTGAGAAAACACAAGTAAAAGAGGAAAATTTTTTATGGAGCCTTCTAACAGATTGGGTCCTTGGAGGTTGTGGGTGGAATGAAATATTTGGAGCTCTGTAAAAGATTGGGTTCCTTGGAGGTTGTGGTTTGAGATAGGATTCCTGAAACCCTATAACAACTTGGGTTCCTGGAGGCTCTGGGTTGAGACACAATTTCTATGGATCCATGTAACAACTTGGGTCCCTAGAGGCTATGGGTGGAATTAAATCTTTAGAGCCCTGTAACAACTTGGGATTCCCTGGAGGCTGTGGGTTGAGCTAGCTACTCTAGAGCCTTGTAATAACTTGGGAGGATACCATCCTAAATCTAAGACAAAGACAAGTTCGATTGCGGTTCTTGGTTACTTCCCCGACTGGTACAATGATTTCTAGACTCCTTGGGATGGGGTGAAACAATGGATGTGCAAGGGGGGGTGAGGTTGGGCACCTCTGGACTCCCCATGTAGGAAAGATGGAAGTAAAACAACTATAGGGATTGAGATAAGAGGTCCTCTAGAGTCCTCAGCTTATCTAACAACTTGAGTGTGGTCCCAGCATTAGGAATTCCCCCAGGCTCTAGAATCTGGCTCAGGGGTGGAAAAACAAGGACTGCTATAGTGTTGTTGTGTGTATACTCATGGTGCAAGTGTGAAAGGATATTTGCCTTATTTAATTGCTAAATATGTTTATGTATATGTGTGTGTACATGTGTGTTGTTCTTTCACTTAAAAGTAAGTAAGTAATAGCTTGAGTAATGCCTATCACAGAGAATCTGAGTTATGAAGTAGAAAGAGAGCCCCATAACAATAATGCCTAAGCTATAGAGAAGAGGCGAACTCTGACTCTAAATAAACTACTTAACTGTGTTAGAAAGAATATAATAACTAAATCTAATGAAATTGATATTCTATTTCAGTCCAAACCTTGAACAATTAAAAGAAGTGGGTTTTGAGACCCTTTTTATTAATGTACAAATTATTAGAAAGAACCTATGTTGGCCAGAGTCGGTTATTGAATACTTTAGGGTAATTGCTTACAAGATGTTGTGCCAACTGACAAGCAGTATGTGAAGGATCAAGGGAGTGTTCCCAGGGTCGGTCATGCCTAGTTGTCCTACTTCCATTGTATTTAGTTGTATTGGTGCAGAAGCCTCCATTCCTTCTATAGGGATTTTGGCGATGAGGATTACGGGTCCATGCCAATATCCAAATGTTGTGGCAACCCATGAGAGAGCCCAAGGAGTTGCTAAAAGCGTTCGTGTGGACTTTGGAACCATAGGTTTGTAGCAGGAGAGGTGGGAGCCTCCCAAAAGCTCATTTCAGGTCTTTGGTAGATGTTAGATATAGGAGTGCCTATGCGCCATGCAAGGAATTCTGTACCTGAAGGCAGGGAAGGCTTACGGGATAAGAACCTCTCAATGTAGCTATCACCCAAGCTCGGAAGGGATAATGCCGTGTAACATCATAGTATGACTTCAACGGGGTGGCAAGATATTAACGTAGATCTAGAAACCGAATAAACCCTTGAGACCAAGCCAGGGTCGAGAAGAACAACTTGGAGAAGTCTGGAAAGTGGTAGATATGGTCTTTGGGGAGAGCGTAAAGATCACTACTAAAGGATTTACATGGTGTAGAGCTAAATTCCCTTGACCAAGCCATGACATGATGCTAAGGGGAAGGGAATTCGTTGTGGCACAAGGGAGCAAAACTCTGAACTTATATGAAGGACAAGATAGGTGTATCCCTTTGCAGATCAAAACCTTAGGTGGGAAAGATTCCATGTTAGGTCCCTATAATACTAGTGTATTCCCTTATTATTATTTTCATTGTAGCCCCTTATTTTTATTCTTGTGCCCATGTTGTCCCCATATTGTTATTATTGTGCCCCATAGAATCCCACTACTGATATTGTTGTGCCCTTACATTATTATTGTTATATTGGCTCTGATTATATTGTGACCCCTTAGACTCCTATATATAGAAAGGAGGCCTTTTCATTTGTATCATCCAAGAATTGTTCATGTGTGTAATGTAATGGAGGTTTTCCCCTTGAAGAGGTTGATTTTAAAGTCATTGATCTATCTTTTCTTCTATTTTGTGAGCTGGTTTCATAACATTTGGTATCAGAGATTTGGATTCTAGGGTTTCGCTACTTCAAAAAGGTCATCATGGTATTTTCACTATAACTTTGTTTCTACAATGTTTCAGAAGCTGAAATTAAAACAAATTTGAGCCAAAATATTGATGAACTGTGGGTACGAATTTTATATCTTGAATCTCTATATTTTCGAAGATATGATCCAAGGAAGTTAGGGTTTTTGCAGTCTCTCGAATTATATCTCAAACAGGTGACCTGGGGAAAATCGTCATAACTTTCTCTCTGAGCACCAGATTGAAATTTCGTAAAAAGTTGCAGAATAAAGATGAACTGTAGTTTTCTTTGTATCATTTCCAGGTCTGAAGGTCGAAACAGTGGCACGTGGAACATCGTACAAGTTTGCTCTATTGAACCAGTCTATAATCCTGAGGTCATCGTGGAATATTTGGAATAACTCTTTCTTGGAGAATTCAATCTTGATCAGAATTATGGGGTTGGAAAGAGGATGCACAGGGTTAGCTCAGGACGAAATTTTGGACCTTGGAGATCTGAAATTATAGAGACAACAGATTCAATATTGAGCTCTTACAAAGTGAAAAAGGTGTGTAGTCCTTTTAAAATTTTGCATAAGTTTGGTTTGAAAAATTAGTTTGAAGGATTCAAAGGGCCTAGTGAAGCATAATTATCATTAATTGATGCCTCAAAGAAATAAAATAGAAACACCTAGTAAGAAACCTGAAATCTCTAGCATGAATCATGGAGAGGAAGAAATGCAACATGATATATCAAAATTACAAGACCAAGTGCAACAAATTTTACTCTCACAAAAAGTAATAGAAGCTAAGATGGATGATTTAAAGAAAGATATGGAAGCTAAGATGAATAGCGTGGAAGCTAAGATGAATAGCATGGAAGCTAAGATGGATATCATGGAAGCCAAGATGGATGGTTTACAAGTAAACATTGAAGATTTGAAGAAAGACATGGAAGGTTTGAAAGGAGGTTTGGCAAAGTTGCTACAAGCAATGCTTCCTAATGGTGAAAAGATAGTAGAGGAAACTCATAATGAGAACAAAAGAAATGTTAGTCTTGATTTCATAGACTCTAATGTTGGATTAAAGACCCACCATGTTCCAAAGACCGATATGAGGAAGTTTGATGGCAAGGATCCTGTAACATGGATACTATAGATGGAGTAATATTTCAAGCTCCATAATGTGCAAAACACACAAAAGGTACACATTGCGAATTTATATTTGAAACCCAATCAGTTTGTATGGTATCAATGGATTTTCTCTCGTAAGAAAATTGTCACTTGGGCAATTTTTATGGAAGAAATGATAGCACATTATGAGGATACAAAAAGTAACATATTTTTTAGCCAATTGATAAATCTCAAACAAAAGGGTTCAATGGTGGAGCATATTGAGGACTTCCAAAAATTGAATATAAGGGTAAAAGATATTCTAGAGGAGCATATTATTGATGTGTTCATAGGTACTTTAAAAGATAGCATCCAACATGAGGTTCGCCTTTGGGAACCTGATTCATTGGAGAAGGCATTCAGGTTAGCAAGAAAAATAGAAAGCAAAATTATGGCAACAAGGAAGCCTACCAATCACAACTATAAATATGGAAGTGTTTTTTCCCCTAGTCTTCCACAACCTACAAGGTTGACACCACAAAAATTGGAACAAAAAAGAGCAAAAGGGCTTTGTTACAGTTGTGATAAAAAATACACTAAATGTCATAAGTGTGTTGAGAAGAAACTATTTTACATAGATTCTGAAGAGGAAGAAGAAAAGGAACAAGAAACATCAAAAGAAGAGGATACACACCAGGAACAAACCCTAGATAAAGAAGAAATGAATCTGACCATATCTTGTAACGCATTGGCTAGAATTACCACTCCTCAAATTATCAAGATAGAAGGACATATCAAGAAGAAAAAGGTAATAGTGTTGATTTATTCGGGCAGTACACATAATTTTATTCATTGTAAGATAGCGAAGGAATTAAATTGTTTCCTATATCCAGCACCAGAGTGTTGAGTGATGGTTGCAAATGGAGGAACCATAAATTTCTTTGGAAAGTGCCATAATATCAAGCTATCCATGGGATAATGTGTTGAATAGTCCAATGCTTTCCATTCCAATGGTAGGTGTTGATGTTGTACTAGGAGCCCAATGGGTACAATCTTTTTTCTTTCTTTCTTTCTTTTTTTTTTAGAAGGAAAGGAATTTGAATTAACAGGTATCGCAGGGAAACCGGGAAAGATAATGAGCTCTAACGACATGACAAAGATTCTAAAGAAAGAACAACGTGGCGTAATTGCACAATTATGTTCACTAGAGGTTCCCACATCGAAATCATCTATTTTTCCAGATCTCCAAAAAGTCTTGGACAATAATTCCAAGGTATTTGAGACTCCCAAAGGCATCCAACCTATTCATGATCATGACCATGCTATTCATTTGATTCCAGGAAGTGTTCCTCCAAAAATCAGGCCTTACAGATATCCCTATGCCCAACAGAGTGAAATTGAACATATGGTTGCAGAAATGCTAGAGGATGGTATAATTCAACCTAGTCAAAGTTCTTTCTCTCCTCTAGTAGTATTGGTGCACAAGAAGGATGGATCATGGCACACGTGTCCAGATTATAGGGAGATCAACAAGCTCACTATTAAAGATAAAGTTCCCATTCCTATCATTGATGAATTATTGGATGAATTACATGGAGGAATTTATGTCACCAAGTTGGACCTTTGTTCAGGATATCATCAAATCAGAATGAAGACTGAAGACATTTCAAAAACAACATTTAGAACTCATGAGGGTCATTATGAATTTTTGGTCATTCCTTTTGGCCTTACCAATGACCTTCTACATTTCAAGGTTTGATGAATTCCATTTTAAACCCTTCCTTAGAAAATTTGTGCTAGTATTTTTTGATGATATATTAATCTATAGCAAGTCTTGGAAGGATCATGTTCAACATGTTGATAGAGTGCTCAAACGGAGAAACAACTATATGCAAAAACCTCCAAATGTTTCTTTGGAGTACAAGAGGTGGAATATTTGGGTCATATTGTATCTCATGAAGGTGTAAAGGTAAACCCTAGCAAAACTAAAGCCATTAAGGAATGAAAAATCCCCACATCCATCAAGAATCTGTGAGGATTTCTTGGGTTGACAGGGTATTATTGCAAGTTTGTTAAGAATTATGGGAGAATACCAGGACCTCTAACAACATTACTGAAGAAATATGCATTTTCTTAAATTCCAGAAACAACAAAAACCTTTGAACATCTTAAAGAGGCAATATGCCAAGCATCGATCTTAGCTATGCCAAACTTCACAAAAACCTTTATTGTGGAATGTGATGCCTCATGAAATGGAATTGGTGTTTTTTTAATGCAAGAATAAAGACCCATTTCTTTTGGAATTTGTCCAATCAAAGAAAACTATTTACACAAAGATATTTATGAGAAGGAAATGTTGGAAATACTA